>JAIUZE010012150.1:0-18679 GCA_022085475.1 Heliosperma pusillum | reverse complement strand
AAATTGTTGTTACGTAATTGACTCCGGTTTAATAATTATTTTACGGTAATCGATTAAATATAATTCGATATTAAGTTAATTACACTAAATATCTAGATATTATGATATTGTAATCAAAAGTAATGAAAATATCAAGGCCTATTAGAGAGGAAGGACCCGTGTAGAATGGTGAGAATCGGGTCAGTTTTGTAAACGATTTGCGTAATTTCCGTTGACGGATCGATAAAGTTGAAAATATCTAAGATATTTCTATTAGTTTAATCAAAAGAATTAAAATATCTAATGTGAGTGGAAAACGATGACATGGGCGCGTGACTCATGCCAAAGTCGAGTTTCGGATTTGTTTCGGGATTTACGATGAGTCGGGAATAGTTAAATGATTCCCGGGTTTAAACCGTAAAACCTTATTATAAATTCCGAATAAATTCAAAATAATTTTATTAAATTATCATAAATTCTAATAAATCTAAATAAAAATAATCAAAAATATTATTTTTTTAAATAAAATTTCGGTCTTCAAACTTATAAGGCGAGTCGGGAAAAAGTCAACGAAAGTCAAAGTCGACTTAAAAGTCGAGAAAATTCAAAAATGACTTAAAAGTCAAGAAAAGTTTATAACGACTTAAAAGTCAAGAAAAAGTCAATGACGACTTTTAAAAGTCAAGAAAAAGTCAAAGACGACTTAAAAGTCAAGAAAAGTCAAAGATGACTAAAAACGGTCTTTTCATGAAATCTCTCAGAAATTCCAAATACGAACGCGGAATTTCAAAATACGACTCGAAACAATAAATTCTATTTTAAAAACTTAAGTCTGCTGAAAAGTGTTAGTAAATATTTTTACTAGAAAAATTGGGTACTTTTCGGGTTGTTACAATTTTTGTTAATGTACTATGTGTCAATTCATTTGTTTTGTACAACTTGATTATTTTTGTCAATGTAAAGTATTCCAATTCATTTGTTTAGTACAAGGTTGATTATTTTTGTCAATGTACTATATGTCAATTCATTTGTTTAGTACAACTTGATTATTTTTGTCAATGTAAAGTATTCTAATTCATTTGTTTAGTACAAGGTTGATTATTCTTGTCAATATACTATATTCCAATTCATTTGTTTAGTACAAGGTTGATTGGTTTTGTCAATGTATTGTATTCCAATTCATTTGTTTTTTTTCGATATTTTAATTCCTTTATTTAGTACATGGTTAAAACATAATTTATTTTTTTCCTGGTAGAATGACGTAGAGTTCGAAGAATTTCCTACAACAATTTTAGATAATGATACTAGCAGTTTTTTCATTACAGTAAAAAAATTCATAAGTCGAGAGGAAATGACTTTAGAAGTTGAAAAGGTTGGACGGGAAAATCATATAACCATTATAAACTATACGTATAAATGTATAATGTAAAGCGTGGACTGCAAATGTATGCTTGTGATAGATCTGGAATATATCGACCTTCGAAAGGAAAAACAAGTAGTCATTCCAACAAATGTACGGGGACCACAAAAATTAATTGTCCTTTTAGATTGAAAATCATATAACCATTCGTCTTATAGATTTTACTTCGTTTTTTTCCCCTCTTGTAGTACATATTTTAATCGTTACGTTACGTTATATTAGCTTTCGCGTATGCTGATTTAATATAAAATTACCCGCTAAACTGATGTACTACACCATAATAAATTTCCTAGTACTCAATGTACTAAATGTATTTAGTCGACTTAACTACGTACTATTAACCTAATGTCTAAAAATAATAAAAATACTCAATGAAGTACATGTATTAGTAAAACCTACTGTCTAAAAATAGTAATAGTGAGTAATACTCAATGTAATACATGTACTAGTAAAACCTACTCTCTAAAAATAATAATAAGCGGAAAATTCCCACGGTATCCCCCAAGTTTGACATTTTGCCCGAAATACCCAAATTTTTTACCCGTAAAAATTTGAGTGGCCATAACCCGGGTTTAAAAACTCGGAAAATGACGATTTTTTTTCAAGTTGTTCATCTTTCCAAGAACTACGATTTGATAAAAAAAATTGGCGAGTTCTGAACTCGTGACCAAGAGATATGACCACTCAAAGTTTGTTCGGTAAAAACAACTTTGACATAAAAAATTCCTAGCTACGGAATCCAAATACGACTAATTATTTTTTTCAAATCGTAGCTCTCAGATAGATGAACGATTTGAAAATAAAATCGTCATTTTCCGAGTTTGTAAACCCGAGTTATGGCCACTCAAAGTTTTTCGGGTAAAAAATTTGGGTATTTCGGGCAAAATGTCAAACTTTGAGGGTACCGTGAGGATTTTCCTAATAAAAATACTCAATGTAATACATGTACTAGTTTTAATGGTAACAGTAGAACCAGTACCACACCACAACACTCCCTAACCGTTGTCGACCACCGCACCACCGCTACCCCCATCCGACGTCGACCTCCCACATGCCGTAAGAAATCCCACCAGCGTTGACAGCCCACTGGCGTCAACATGCCATCGATGTCGGACCTCCATACTCGCCGGAGAGGGAAAATGAGATGTGAAATGAGAGAAAATATTAGAAAGAGATTAGAGAGAAAATATTAGAGAAATACTCCCTCCTAGTCACTCATTTCTTCCCCTTTCCCTTTTACACAAAAATTAAGGAAATGAATTTGGACCACACAAAACACATACAAATGAATTTAGACCAATTAAAACACACAACCCCACATCCAAAAAGGGAAAGAGGGAATAAAACCCGACTTACCCAATAAGGAAAGAGGAAAGAAATGACCGACTAGGAGGGAGTATTAGATTAGGAAAATGAGATGAGAAATGAGAGAGATATAACTGTCAATAGTGTACTATGATGAGTAAATGTGTAACAACCCGAAAAGTACCCAATTTTTCTAGAAAATATCTTACGAGTACTTTTCAGCAAAACTTGAGTTTTAAAATAGAATTTATTGTTACGAGTCGTATTTTGAAATTCCGAGTTCGTATTTGGAATTTTTGAGAGATTCCATGAGAATCCCGTTTTTCAGTCAACTTTGACTTTCGTTGACTTTTTCCCGACTCGCCTTATAAGTTGAAGACCGAAATTTTATTTAAAAAAATAATATTTTTGATTTATTTTTATTTAGATTTATTAGAATTTATGATAATTTAATAAAATTATTTTGAATTTATTCGGAATTTATAATAAGGTTTTACGGTTTAAACCCGGGAATCATTTAACTATTCCCGACTTATCGTCAATCCCGAAACAAACCCGAAACCCGACTTTGGCATGCGTCACACGCCCATGTCATCCTTTTCCACTCACCTTTGGATATTTTCATTATTTTGATTAAACTAATAATAATATCTTAGATATTTATTACTTTATCGATCCGTCAACGAAAATTTCGCAAAACCGTTTACAAAACAGATCCGATTCCTCTCATGTGTCACGGCTCCTCTACCCTCTCTTAGGCCTTGATATTTTCATTTCTTTTCATTAATATAACATAATATCTAGATATTTAATTAAATAACTTAATATCTAATTAATTATCTTATTATAATAATAAAACCCGAGTCAATTCCGTAACAACAATTTCAAAACCCGACTCCATACTCCCTCTATGTTTACACGGCTCCCTCATCAACATTTCTCACCAACAACTTTTCATTTTACAATCAATCAAATTAAGATCTAAATAACACTTTCTTTAATCGTTCTTGAGCGTTCTTCGTCGTTCTTCATCCGTTCTTCGTCGTTCTTGAGCAAAATCATCATAAAACCTTCATTTCTTAATTAAATCCGTCCTAACTTATATTTCTAGAATCTCCTCTTCGCTCTCCATCTTCAAGTACGGTTTATTTTCAATTCCGACAAAATCGTTTTCAACACTTTAATTATGGAAAATCAAGTTTTAATTCTAATAATGTTTTTCTTGTCATTTCTTATAGGGGAAGATTTTGAAGACGAGTTTGGAGACTCGTATATTTTGGGTGAAGATTAGTAGACGGGTTTCTTATTTTATACTTCTTATTTTGGTGCTAATTGATCTTGCTAGCTAAGGTAACGATTCCGAGTTACTCGACGATTTAATGTTACATAGCTTTTGTTCTTTTGTTTTTGGTTCATCTTTTGTTTTTGTTCATGTTATTATGATTTATGGAATTTTTACTAGTAACATGATAAGTGGTTATGATTTTCATGTTGTATATGGTTATATTTTAATAGGTTAGTGTTCTTGAGATTTGGATGATTGTTCATAATAATGATTTTTGTATGATGATGGTTGAATTGGATGTTTAAAAATGGATGTTGTTAATTAAAACATGTTAGAATTTATTTGGAAGGAATGGGGTTGTTGAACCGTGGAAAGGAAATGGCTGGAAAACCGGACCCAAACCAGCCGGTTCAGGCCGGTTCAGGCCCGGTCTGGGTTGGTCCATGGTGGGTCCGGGTTTTGGTCTTTGGTTTTGTGTCGATACTTGATTGTTATGTTGTTGTTTTGACGGGTTTTAAATATGTTAAGCATGCGGGAAATAAAAGAAACGGTTTAAAATTGACGACCCAAATCAGGCCCAACCAGGCCCGTGGGCCCAGTCCAGGCCCATGAAATGTCACGGCCCAAAATCAGCCCGTGGGTCCCACTTTGGACTTGTGACGGTTTTTGAGTTTAATGTTAATTTGTCGTGTTTTGTAATATTTAGCAAGTGGGAAATTTTAATAAGTAAATTATTTAATTAAAAGTATTTTTCATAAAATTATTATTTCTCATATGTTAGAAATTATAAGACGAGATCGTAGTGTAATTTGATATCCTTTAAGTCAAACGGGTTTTGGTAAGATTAATAATTCACATGTTAGAAGTTTTAATAAAATAACATGTAATGAATATGTTGATTTTATGTCTATGTGATAAAGACTCTGTTTCTAGCCGGTTTGACCAAACGGGTTTGGTCAAACTAAGATCTAGTCAGCCCCGTTTTGACTGATGACCCGTCGCGGGACTCGGGTCGGGGATTTGTCTTCAAGTAAGGTTGTATTTAATTAATGAATTAGCCTTAGTAGATATGAGGCGATATGATATTTGAATTATGATTTATATGCAATTAGTCACATGATAGGATGTTTTCCCGTGACTGTTTGATTATATGGTTGGTGTCGTGTTGACTAAGTACCCATAGAGAATTATGAGTATATGGCGTCTTGACCATTCTAATTCTAAATGAGTATCTTGGACCATGACATTGATAGGCCCGTACTATCTTTAACGAGTATATAGTTCATGTTAATAGCTTTTGTGTCACGGCCTGGGGGGCTTATCTCCAAGTCGGGGCATGGCATCCTAAGAGTTCCGCTTTGGGAAGGGAGCCAGCTTAAGTACTAGCCATCTCTGCTTAGGGGGTCGCCTAGTAGAGTTTCTCGTGTACGGTTATGTCATGAGACGGGGAATGGAATAGCTGTTGTCGCTAGGTCTGATCAGTCTAGGACTAGGATGTTTTCCTACCTTGTGGTATAGCCTCGAGTTACAGAAGTCGACTATTGACTGTACTAGGAACTTATGCCTGTTTGTAGAAGTATTGGTCTTTCATGTTTGTATGATTCTATGAGTTTTAGAAGGTGAGATGCAAGCCGGCTAAGATTGATAGAGTTTGGATTACCGATTGTTAACTGATTCACATGATTACGTGTTGATTAGGGTTTGAGTGTATCATGGCCATGTTAACGGTAACCTCTGAGCTAGCATACCAGCTTCCCTACCTCTTGTTATAGTTTATTATCGGATTCACATGATAGCTTTCATATGATAGGTTATATGTTAGTTAATTGTTTCATAACATGAAAAGCATATCATATATGTTAAGGTTTTGTATTTTCCATATACATTGCTTTTATGTTATTCATGTTTTATTAAACTCGACATTTCGTGGCTGGGAGAACTCGGAGTTACTCCCCACTGACTGTGGCTTCCGTGTTTATATTTAATGCGGTTGGCAGGTTTGTGATGCATACATTGGGTACATTGACGAGCTAGCGAGCGAAGTATTTACCTGGACCTATATTCGGTTCTTAGATTGTATATTATTTATACACTCTTTTATTTTGTATTTATACGGGAGATATGTCTCCCGTCTTGTATATTTCTTTTGTATAATATTATTTCCGTTTTGTAATAAACCTTTTTATTTATGACACCTTCGTTATGTATTATCATATTTTATTTAGTTAAATTATTTTTTTTTCTTTCCGCAAATTTGAGGGTGTCACAAAATGTGTACTGCAAAAATCAGGACCCAAAAAAAAAAAAAGTCTCCGATCATTTTAAAGTCTCTTTTTTTGAGCATGTTTGGCCTAAATTCTTAAAAATGAGTTTCTATTTTTCGAGCTCAATTTTTTAAAATGAAATTTCAAAAACTAGAAGAACCAAATTGGTGCTTCTATTTGTATGAGCTAAAAGAGACTTTTTAGCTTTTTGAGAAAACTTTTTTTAGCTTTTAAATTATTGTGGTGTTTGGCCAAAAAAGTGTTTTTCAGTCCAAAAACACATTGAAAAGTTAGGTCAAACACACACTTTATAAGATAAGGAAACTAGATTCATTTTTAAGTTACTAACTCGTTATTATGAGGTTGTTTGGCCTCGCTTACATAATAGAGTTTTTACTTTTTAAAAAGAGCTTTTCTATCACAAATTCTCGTTTGTGACGGGGGGACACGTCGCAAGCTTGCGACGGGTCAAATCCCCCTCACATAGAGCAAGTGACAAAGCAAGTGGGGGCAAATGAATATCTCCACTTGCCTTGCCACTTGCTCTATGTGAGGGGAATTTGACCCGTCGCAAGCTTGCGACGGGTCGCCCCATCACAAGCAAGACTTATTGCTTTTCTATAAGCTACTTCTTAAAAAATTGGTAAGTGTTTGACCATGGTTTTAAAAAAGTACTAGTTATTTTGATCACAAATTCTCATTTGTGACGGACCGATCCGTCGCAAGCTTGCGACGGGTCAAATTCCCCTCTCAAAGAGCAAGTGGGGGGCAAGTGGGGTGCAAATGGAGTCCCCCACTTGCCTTGCCACTTGCTCTTTGTGAGGGGGATTTGACCCGTCGCAAGTTTGCGACGGGTCGCCCCGTCACAAGGTATTTTAATATGTGATGAAATCTTGTAAAAACAAAAGAAAAAGTAGAAGTACCTATTTGCTACTTCTACTTCTAGTGGGTAGTTATCATTTTAACTTTTTAAAAGTACTTCTAGCATGTTTGGCCCAGTTTTACAAAAGCGGTTTATGTTTTTAAAAATGAGTTTTTCAATAAGCTACTTTTAGAAAAACGTGTAGGTGTTTGGCCATCATTTTACTCAAAAAGAGCTTTTTTATTATATGGCAAATGAGAAATGAATAAATTATTGTTATAAAGTACATCAAGATGAGTCTTCATTTGTAGAGTGAAAAAATATGAATAAATAAGCACTTGTATTATTTTATTAAAATGTTTACAACACATAATTTTATCATTTATGCATTAAATGTAGTAAAAGTTGAAGTAAAAACTAGAAGTACCAAATTGGTGCTTCTTTTTTTAAGGGCTGAAAAATGATTATAACCTATTTAAAAGTAGTTTTTGACTTGCCAAAATTGTGTGTCTGACCAAGTTTAAACTTTTAATAACAAAAAGTTTTTTCTAAAAATTCGGTCAAACACATACTAAAACATGGTGTTTGACCTAACTTTTAGATTTTCATTTACAAAAACACTTATAAAGCTAGGCCAAACTGCCTCTATACTTCTCATTTAAGTCGTTTGAAGAAAAAATAAAAAATTCTTTGGGTTTTTCTATATAGTAACCCTGTGTTTTTTCAAATTTTACGTGCTAACCCTAATTTTCAAAGATCACCTATGGTAACCCTCAACTCTATTAATACGTATCGGAGTGACCATCAACTATTTTTTCCGTCAATTTGTCCGTTAAGTATGTGACGTGGCTAATTGATTTATGAGATTTTCTACAAGGTAACCCTCTAACTTTGTAAATTCTACAAGATAACCCTACATTTTCTATGATTCACAAATGCTTAAAAATATACTCCCTTAGTTAATCTGTTTTTCACAATTTTACTCAAGTACATCCAAAATTGTCAAATATACCTTTATTATCCATCAATTAACCTAGTTTCAAAAGAAAATATAGTACTTACTTTTTTCGATATAAAAAAAATTCCCAATACAATTTTCTAAACGTCAAAGTAATAGTGTTATATATCGAACATTGAATAATCAATCCCAAATTTGTTTCATAGGTTTCATCCAATGAAAAAACTTTTAGTTTCGAAACCCCATTGATACTCAAAAACTGAAATGTTGTAAACAACTAACATTGACTCACTTTAATTATTCGACAAATTGGCATAATAAAGTTGTGTACAATTGAGGAGTGGATACTCATTCAGTCATTTGTAAACATAAGGTTAAACCTTAATAGTGGATTTCTTTGTCAATCATTGAACCCGGTTTGAATGATACCTTAACGAGATGATGATACAAAGAGTTGACATTTTTTTGGAGTACTTGAGTGAAAAACGTGCTAAGAATGATAAATTGGGGGACTAAGAGAGTAGTATTTCGTAGAGTGTTTCTTTTTAAGGAAAAAAATAGGGTTGCCTTGTAGGATTTTAAAAAATAGAGGGTTATCTTATAAAAAATTTCATAATTCAATTGACCACGTCACATACTTAACGGACAACTTGAAGGAAAAAATAGTTAAAGGTCACGCCAATCAATACGTATTAATAGAGTTGAGGGTTATCACATGTGATCTTTCAAAAGTAGGGTTACCACGTAGAATTTGAAAAAATACAGGGCTACCGTATAGAAAAACCCAAATTCTTTTTATATGTCGTTTTACACTTTTCAAAAAATTTATCTTCTCTCCATTGTCTTACACATCATTAGTTAGGAAAAAATTAACGCTTTTTTAGGAAAGGAAAAGATGAACTTTTAGCTATTAAATTAGTGGAGATGTTCATTTTTCTATTTTTTAAATATCATTTATTATATATAATTATTAAAATATTACGATTATTTTTCTACACTTTCTTAATTCTTCTGTAAGCTCCTTAAATGATTTGTGAAGAAAAAAAAGACGGAGTAAGAACTTTTCATTCATTTTATTTAGACACCCTACGCTCATTTAGTTAATTGTTTTAAGTTCCAAGTTGTCGCTCTTATACCACTTTGTAACACCTCAACTTACCCAGGAGCCTTTAACAAGACCTTCCCAAGTAAGAAGGGACATTACCATCTCGGTTTCCCGAGCTAGTATATATCAATCAGCAATCACAAAACAACTTAAGTAATTTGATGGATAAAGAAAGTTGTACAGTTATATCAAAGCCGACTCCAACAACAGTAATAACTCATAACTAATGTCTCAATGCTAGACTCAAGTTCAACGTGATCGATTGCCCTTCCATGCATCCTCGCCGCATACCACAATCTCACACAACTTGCTAATCACCTACTCACCATTTGTCGGAAATATCGAAAGGATCACAGTAATTTTAAGAAACAATACAAGGTCATATCTATACACACAATTAACATCAATCAATGTCGCAATAATGCACAAAGATGCCATCAACAAGCGAATCACAGTCCATCCTCCAACACCACCGCGGTGTCATCACCGCGGTGTCATCGACAACCACATCGCCACACACACAATATGGTACCTACCGCATCACCCCAAAGTACTAAGGCCATACACCATGCGCGCACCTCCTTCATATCAGGCTAGTACGAGGAGCGACCCCAAAGACGGTGATCTCACCATCGCTTTGTTAAGCCCACAATTTCCAAACACCCTTCAAACTGCATAGTAACTGTAGAGTCTATTGATCGAATATGAAAGAAGGGGGGGTGAATTGAGTATTAAAAACTAGCCCCACTTTTTCGATTTATGTCATATGTAATTAATTATTTGATCTTATAGATAAAAATCAACTAATTAATTAATCAAAGTAAATGCAAGTAACGAAATAACGAAAAGGAGAGAGAGACACACTTGATTTTTGAAGTGGTTCAATTTTACAAGTTGAAACCTACGTTCACTATTCTCGATTAATAATCTTTAGTAGCTTTCTCCGGATTACAAAAAATTATCAACCCACTCGTATAATCAACTATGATTATAACTCAAGGTGAGTATCGCTTAATGCTCTACACTATCTTACGTTAATAAGAAAGTACAATATAACTCACAAGGATTCTCGTTAAAGAATAAGTAAGATTATGTGATGTACTATTATCCAATAACGTATTTCACGTGAGCGATTGACAAAGAAGATGCACGACTTTTTCGAAAAACAAACACTAAAAATAATAAATATTTTGCTCAAGGTTTGCTTTTAAAATCAATTTATAAAATTCTCTCAATTGTATAAAAATCGTTATGAATGATTGAGATGGAAAGAGTATTTATAATAGAAGCATAGGACATATTAAATCTAAAACCCTAACTTTCTCTTTAAGAAATATATTTATCTTGTATATCTCAAAATATTATTGCTTTATCTTTTAGAAAGATATTTATCTTTAATATCTCAAAATATTGTTGTAAGGATATGATTAGAATCCTAGGTTAAGGTAAACAAGGAAACGCGCCTGTGGTGGCCGAAATCCTCATCACCACGAAACCCTAGGAGCACGCAACCCTAGGAGGCACAATCCTTAGGTTTCACGAAACCCTAGGTGGCACAACCACTAGGTGGGCTTATTAGGTTAACAACAAATTGAGATAGAATATATTAGAAACCCTAGGTAGCATGACAACTCATAAGTTGTATTACTAACCAATAGAATCTCATAAATACATCATTTATTAAAACTTTTGATAAATATAAAAATACTCTTTCTATTTTTGAAAACATTTAAAATATTTATTTCCAAAATCATGCATCAACTTTTATCATCCAAAGTTATAGGTTAAAGCTATAACTTTGAACTTTAGTATGTAAAGTTATAAGTGAGTCATAACTTTACAAACTTAAAATCACTCTAATGGAATAGTTACCGAACGACGACCTATACTATCTCATCTTCACAAAGATCTTCAGTATACGGATCATCTCTTCATCTTGATCACAAAGATCCTCCATCTTGAGTCTTGTTATTTGAGCTAGATCTTGCTTGAATTGTTTCTTTAAAGTTATAACCAAGGTAACTATAACTTTGCACATAAGAACTTCCAAAGTTATACCTTAAGCTCCTATAACTTTGTCTCACAGAACTTGTCAAAGTTATGCCTTAAGCTTCTATAACTTTGATCTTCTTTCTTGTAATTGTTGTTAGCTATGATAAGATTAAAACACACAATTACATGCATATGATATATCAAGTACCACATTATCAAGTAAACATATGTCATTATCAAAACTAGGGCTGAGCAAATTCTGGTCCGGACCGAAAAAATGGACCGGACCGGACCGTTTGGTCTGGACCAAACCCGGACCGATTTATTTTGGTCCGGTCCTCGGTCCAAACTTTTTGAAGTTTTGGTTTTCGGTCCGGTCCGGTCCAAGACCGATTAATTTTGGTCCGGACCGAATGGACCAAAATATAGGTATTTTACGACTATTTGTCATAAGTTTATAAAGTAATCAAGTTTTTTATCGTCAAAACCAACTTTCTACACTAAATATGGTGGTTTTTTTATGTTAAAGATGCTTTGATCAATTAGTTTATTTAACTTATAAAATAAATATAAATTATTATATACTTCAAATAAAAAAAACTATTAATTTCGGTCCATTTAGGTCCAGGACCGGACCGGACCGAAAATTACGGGTTTGGTCCGGTCCAAGACCGAATTGTTTAGTTCCGGTCTTTGGTCCACCAAAATATTTTTTTCGGTCTTTGGTCCGGTCCGGTCCGGTCCGGTTTTGGACCGATGCTCACCCCTAATCAAAACTATAAAATTGGTCCAACAGTAACCACATCACACATACATTACAACGCAATATCAATCAATCATGTATATAAAAACGAGTAGGAAAAATCCTACCTTAACAAATATGGGAATCGCAAGCAAATACAGGGAAAATCGCTCTAAAATTCTCCCTCTACGAAATCATCGCCTACACAATCATAATGACATAATCACAATACAATCCCCATTACTAATCTAACAATAAACATACTCATCATCCCCAAATCCCAAACCTTAACATGCTAAAAAAATATTAAATAATTTAAGACTAGTACTGATGATCATTATTTATATACATATTTTATGCCTCCCTTAGACGCATTTAACTCGATTTACCGTCTTTCCTTGCTTATTTCTATGTTATTTTAGCTAGAATATATATTTTGCCGCTTTTGTTATGTTTTAATGCAGATTGGATGCATTTGGAGCTTTCTGAGTAGATATGGAGCATGGCGGAGTAAGATCGTAGAAGGTTATGCACGGAAATCGAGGAAGAATGAGGAGAAATGAAAAAAAGTCGAAGAAACAAGCTATAATGAGAGTTGCTCGATCGAGCATAGTACCTGTGCTTGATCGAGTCGGTGTGATTCTTGCTCGATCGAGCAGAAGTGCCTTGCTCGATCGAGCAAGCTTTATTTCGGCGGATTTCTTTTATTTTCCTAAAGTTTAACCTAATCAATTAGATCTTTTGTATTATAAAAAGATAGGTCCTCTTATATACTTTCTTTTGCTTTCTTATGCTTTTGAATACTTTTAGGCTTTAATTCAGAAACCCTAATTAGTTTACTTTGCCTCCGGATTTTATTCATCAAAGACGATTGTCTTTAGTTCGTCTTGTAATCGGTATTCTTCAATCTTTCTTTATTATTCAGTTAATTGCCTTCTAGTTCTTTAATTATTCTTTGTTCATCCTTTCATTGTTGTTAATTATGTTTACTTTAATTATTATTGTTGTTGTTTATACCGTTATGAGTAGCTAAATTCCTTTCTAGGGTTGAAAGGGGATCTAAGATTGTTAGAAGGGGTAGATTAATTAATTGAGTTGCAATTGCATGGTTATCGTTTGATTATCGTTTTAATTCTAGTTGTTTGATTACTGGCCAGGATTAATTAACTAGTCTCGCGAATTAGGATTGACACCGACCGGGTTAAGACTAAGATAGGCTACGATAATTGAATAGAACTCGTTTAATGATAGCGATAGCATGTTAAATTGTAGATCTAAAGGGCATAATTGAATCGACCGATCTTGTGACCTTAGATAACTTTATTGCATGATAGTTGATTTCATCCTTACCCCTGAACAATAATCCTAGTGAACCTGAGACCCTAGACTTTTAATCTTATTGTTTTCAACCTTATTAGTTTGTTATTGCTTATTATTAGTTGTTATTATTATTAGTTGTTATTGTTTGTTATTAGTTATTGTTATTGTTTGCTTTTTATTGTTTGCTATTAGTTTAGAAACCAATCTCAAAACCCAGAAATTGTTACTTAGAAGACAAACCTAGTTTAACAGATTAGAATACTACCGCCTCCCTGTGGATTCGATACCTTGCTTACCGCTGACTATTAGTTAGTTGTGATTTAGGTTTACTTTGATTAAGGAGACGCGACTTTACCCTTATCAAATTTGGCGCCGTTGCCGGGGAGGCAACAGTGTTCTGTTTGTTTCTACTTAGTTTGTCTTTTTCGTCTCAGGGAACCTAAGTTCCTTGAGACCGTTCTCATCCTTTTCTTTAGTTTTTGTTTATGCCCAGGTGTTCTAGGTCCGTTCTCGTCCCCTACGATTCCGAACCAGAGAAGACTCTCCGGTCTAGACGAAACTTTTGGAAGGAAATTCAAGAAGCGGAAGACTTGAGTAAGTAGTACTTTTGAGATTCGTCCATCTTATATCTCTTTGGTGGAGCGAAACATGTTTGGAGGAAGCCCTACGGAGGATCCCGCTAAGCATATGGAGAAATTCACTAACTATTGCTGCTCTATTCCTTTGACGGGTGGGGTGACACAAGATCAGATCAAGTTGGTGTTGTTTCCCTTTTCATTACGAGACGGGGCAGAAGATTGGTTGAGTGAGTTAGATATGGCTGCACTTGGCATCACCGATTGGAATTCTTTGGCTCTTGCATTCTACAAAAGATATTTTCCGCCACAGAAAACCAATGTCATTCGAAGCCAAATCACAAGTTTCAAACAAGGTCCAAATGAGAACTTTAATGAGGCCTGGGTTCGCTTCAAAAAGCTTGTCAAGTCTGTTCCACATCATGGTTTTGATACATGGTTCCTATGGAACCAATTTTATAATGGGTTATATGATGATCAGAGGACATTGCTCGATTCTGCTGCTAATGGGAGATTCCAAAATAACACTACTGATGCCAATGCTTGGAAGTTAATTGATGAGATGGTTACTCACACTGCTGAGTATGGGAATCCTAGGGGTAATGTGAGGAGAGGAGGTACGGATAATGCAGTTGCAGCTCAGTTGGAGGCATTAACTGCCAAAATTGCCGAGTTACAAACTTCAAAGTCCTTGGAAAATAAGCAAACGGTTCATGCCATGGTTCAACAAGAGCCAACCTGTGAAAGATGTGGTACTATGGGGCATACTGCAGTGGAATGTATGAGTACGGTTGAGCAAGTCCTTGCCTTTCAATCTTTTAAGCAAGGTACACCTTACTCCAATTTTTACAATGAAAGGACAAAAGAGCATCCCAATCTATCCTACCGAAGTCAGAATGTTCTTAATCCTACCCCACCGCCACATCAGCAACAAGGTTCCTCTTATGTGATTCCTCAGAATCGCAATTTCCAAGGTAACTTCAATCGTTCCAATCAAGGAGGCCAAAACTTTCAACAACCTCCACCTCCACCACCTCCAAGTAATGATATGGCGGAATTGAAAGCCATGTTGCAGCAGAGTCTTATGATACAACAAAAGCAAGATGCTCAGATCTCACAGTTAATAGCTCATAATAAGATGGTTGATACTCAAATTGCCCAATTGGCGATCCAAAATCCACATAAACAACCGGGTAATCTTCCTCCTCAAGGACACCCTCCACATGAACAATCCAATGCTATCACTTTGAGGAGTGGAACCCATTACAAAGGCCCTGAAATGATAAGGGATGAAACCAATGAAAGCTTGGAAGTTGCTGATCAAAGTTCGAAAAAAGGCGAAAAAGGGGCTGAAAAAGAGGTTGCTCGATCGAGCAGCACCCCTTTGCTCGATCGAGCAACCCAGAAAATCTGCCCAAATTCTTCTCGGGAAATTTCTGAAAGCTACAGTACAGAAAAAATCGATCGAGCAAGCCATTACCACATACCACTTTTTTTTCTCGCTCCTTGCATGCAGAGTGGTGCTCCTGGAAAGTGGGCGCGCACAAGTCTGAAAGTATGCAAGTCTGAAACACCTTCTTTTTTATCGAAAAAATCATAACCGTCCATGCGCTTCATATTCGCCTGGAGTTTGCTCCGCTCGATCGAGCAACCCCTGATCAGGATGATAATGGTTCAAACTCATCTTCCAAAGCCAAAGAAGCCGAGCCAATTGTCATTGCACTTCCCTTTCCGCACCGCCAACATAAATCCAAGCTTGATAAACAGTTTGGGAGGTTTATGGAAGTGGTCAAGAATCTGCAAGTGAGTGTACCTTTTACCGAGTTAATTACTCAAGTGCCGGCTTATGCAAAGTTCATGAAGGATATATTGACAAGGAAGCGGTCCTTTAATGAAGTGGAGACGGTTGCATTCACTGAGGAATGCAGTGCTGTGTTGCAATCCAGATCACCACCAAAGCTAAAGGATCCAGGGAGTTTTTCTATTCCTTGTAATAGGTTGCTTAGCAATTGATAAAGCCCTTTGTGATCTAGAGGCTAGTGTTAGTGTGATGCCATTTTCTATATGCAAAAAGCTTAATATGGGTCAACTTACTGTTAAAACCATGACCTTACAAATGGCCGACCGTTCTATTAAACAACCTTTAGGGATTTTAGAAGACGTACCGGTTAGAGTAGGGAAGTTTTTCATACCAGTTGACTTTGTTGTTTTAGATATGGCTGAGGACACCCAAATTCCTATCATCTTGGGACGACCATTCCTCCATACTGCGGGGGCGGTTATAGATGTTAAGAATGGGAGACTTACACTAACGATGGGGGATGATACAATCACTTTCAATTTAGACAATGCCATGAAACACCCCATGTTAGAAGAGACATGTCATAGAGTCGATATTGTGGATTTATCTATTGATGACTGTCTTTCTTTATGTTTGAATAGGGATCCTCTGGAGATCGCCTTAATTTCCAGCACTGCTGAAGCTGGAAGCTCACGGAGTGAAGAAGTAGTTGAGATGGAAAAATTGCTGACAGGAGACGACTGCAGGGCACAAAAGGTTTATAGCTTAGGTAACCCCCATAAGGTTACCGAGGTAAAGAAACCTGAACTTAAACCCCTCCCCTCTCATCTTAAGTATGTTTTCCTTGATTCCCATGAGATGAATCCTGTAATTGTCAGTGCTAGCCTATCTGAAAGCCAACTTACTGATTTGTTGGTGGTTTTAAAAAGACATAAAAAGGCTATAGGTTATAGCATTGATGATTTACAGGGCATTAGTCCTGACTTTTGTATGCACCGTATCCACTTAGAAGAAGACCATAAACCTTGTAGGTTGGGTCAACGTCGTTTGAACCCCACTATGCAAGATGTAGTTAGAAAAGAGGTACAGAAATTGTTAGATGCAGGAATCATTTACTCTATTTCTGACTCAAAGTGGGTAAGTCCAGTTCAAGTAGTCCCTAAGAAGGGAGGGACTACGGTCGTCAGTAATGAGAAAAACGAGCTCATATCTACTAGACTAGTGACTGGGTGGAGGTTGTGTATTGATTATAGGAGGCTGAATGTAGCCACTAGGAAAGACCACTTCCCTCTTCCCTACATTGACCAAATGTTAGAGCGTCTAGCGTGTCATAAGTATTTTTGTTATCTAGACGACTACTCGGGATTCTTTCAAATCCCCATTCATCCTGACGATCAGGAAAAGACTACCTTCACATGCCCTTATGGTGTCTTTGCTTACCGAAGAATGCCTTTTGGGTTATGTAATGCCCCCGCCACCTTTCAACGTTGTATGATGGCTATTTTTTCTGATTATATCGAGTCTATTATGGAGGTCTTCATGGATGACTTCAGTGTTTATGGGACCGATTTTGATAAGTTGTTTAGCTAATCTGACTAAGGTCTTGCAACGTTGTGAGAAAAGCAATCTTGTTTTAAACTGGGAGAAGTGCCACTTCATGGTAACTGAAGGGGTGGTACTTGGTCATTTGGTGTCTGGACGAGGCATCCAAGTGGATAAAGCTAAAGTGGAAGTGGTTGACAAATTACCGTACCCGGTGAATGTTAAAAGTGTTAGAAGTTTCCTTGGTCATGCGGGGTTCTATCGCCACTTTATTAAGGATTTTTCAAAGATTGCTCAACCAATGACTAAGCTTCTCCATAAGGATGCCCCGTTTGTGTTTACTGATGAGTGTGTTAAGTCTTTTGATAGAATTAAACAAGCTCTAATCTCAGCTCCTATTATCCAGTCTCCTGATTGGACATTGCCGTTTGAGATAATGTGTGATGCCAGTGACTATGCAGTTGGGGCTGTTTTGGGGCAAAGGAAGGATAAGGTGCTACATGCACTTTACTATGCCAGTAAGACGTTGGATGATGCGCAAGTTAACTATGCTACCACTGAGAAAGAGTTACTTGCAGTTGTCTTTGCCTTAGATAAGTTTAGAGCCTATCTTGTGGGTTCTAAGGTGATAGTCTACACTGACCATGCAGCACTGAAGTACTTGTTGGCTAAGAAGGAAGCCAAACCTCGGCTTATTCGTTGGATCTTGTTGCTACAAGAATTTGATTTGGAGATCCGGGATAAGTCAGGTGCCGAGAATGTGGTTGCTGACCATTTGTCTCGTCTGAGGTTCGAAGGGGGAGATTCCATCCCCATCGATGATTCGTTTGCTGATGATCATCTTCTTGCCATTACCATGGAAACTCCATGGTTTGCCGATTATGCCAACTTTTTGGTTTGGGGAATTATGCCTCCCGATCAATCCTATCAGCAAAAGAAGAGGTTTCAACACGATGTCTAGAGGTATTTTTGGGATGATCCTTATCTATTCCGGGAATGTGCCGACAGCATTTATCGACGATGTATTCCAGAGGGTGAGGTACATGCTATCCTTTCTCATTGTCACTCTTCTTCATATGGCGGTCATCATGGTCCTTCAAGGACATTTGCAAAGGTTATGCAGTCGGGTTTTTATTGGCCGACTATTCTCAAGGATGCTACTACTTTTGTCCGTTATTGTGACGCATGTCAAAGGACGGGTAACATTTCTCAAAGGCATGAGATGCCTCAAACGGGTATTTTGGAAGTTAAAATATTCGATGTTTGGGGTATTGACTACCAAGGGCCATTCCCATCTTCCCATGGTAACCAATATATTCTAGTAGCAGTTGATTATGTCTCTAAATGGGTGGAAGCCATTGCCACTCCTACTTGTGATGCCAAAGCAGTTATCAAACTGTTTCAGAAGATCATTTTCCCACGATTTGGGGTTCCTCGTGCTCTCATTAGAGATGGAGGAAAGCATTTCAATGAACGTCATCTTAATTCTTTATTGAAAAAATATGGTGTTACACATCGTCGGGGGTTAA
>JAIUZE010012149.1:0-25200 GCA_022085475.1 Heliosperma pusillum | reverse complement strand
GGTTAGTGTTTAGTACTTCTCACCATCCCCAAACTGATGGGCAGACAGAAGTCACTAACAGAACACTAGGGAAGATCTTAAGGAGCATTGTTTCTAAGTCATTAAAAGATTGGGACCTCAAGCTAGCACAAGCTGAATGTGCCTTCAACAGAGCTCCCTCCAGCAGCACAGGTAAAAGTCCTTTTGAAACAGTTTATGGCACTAATCCTCTCATGCCTACAGACCTAGCACCAGTCAAAGGAAAAAAGGCAAGCTATGATGCAAAGAAAAGAGTTGAGCAAATGATACAGATTCATGAGCAAGTCAAGAAGCAGATTGAAAGGTCCAATGAGTTGTACAAAGCTAGGTCCAAGGGGCCTAAGAAAGCAAGGGAATTCAAGGCAGGGGATCTTGTATGGTTGCATTTAAGCAAAGAGAGATTTCCAGACAAGAGGAGAAACAAGCTCATGCCAAGAGCTGATGGACCATTTGAGATATTGGAGAAGATAGGCACCAATGCTTACAAGGTGGATCTACCAGGAAGCTATGGTGTACATGGTACTTTCAATGTTGGAGACCTGAGTCCTTACCATGGTGAATCAGATGATGAAGGTGAGGAAGATTTGAGGGCAATTCCTTTTCAAGAAAAGGAGGTTGCAACGGGAGTATGTGACCAAGACAAGACACGAGCCATGACACGAGCTCAAGACAAGACACAAACTCAAGACAAGACTCAACATCAAAACAACAACCTACATTCAGACAACACCATGACCAGCTATGACAATGCTCTATTCAGTCCAAGCCACAACCACTTCAAGCCTGCTAAGACAACACCACCACAACCAGAAAAAAGCCTAGCCATCCACTTCCCAAGACTAGGCCACAACAAAGCTCAGCCAACAGCCCAACAAACCCAACACAACAAAAACAGCCCCCAGCCAAAAACAGCCTATCACAGCCTTTCTAAACAAGGTCCATGGGGCCCCACACAATCAAACAAGCCTAAACAACCCTCAAACCTATGTCTTGGGAAGGTCCTCTACAACTTTCCCCAGGACTTCCCTCCCAAGAAACAAACACACAAAGAGTTAGCTTAGGGACAACTTCAGACTGTCCAGATTTCAGCCTTTTGCAGTAGTTAACATGTCACTATCAAACTGTCCTTTTATGATCAAACAAACTCGAGGGCCTTTTAGAAGGACCTTTGGCATCCATCCCACTTCAGTTGAGCTCAAGAATCAAGCTCAGAAGTCCACCCCTCCACTAGTTTCAACCCCAACAAACCAATTAAGGCAGATTGTCCTATTAGAAATACTTTTCTACTTTATTGCTTTATGCTGAACAATGTAGCTGTTATTTCTGTTTCTTTTGCAAACCCATTGTGGCCCTAGGATGTAATGAACGAATAGGATGTAATGTCCTTGCCTATATAAGGCCTTTTCCTTATGAATGAAAGACAGATTTGAAGTAAAATATAAAACTGAAACCTTGTTTCTGTTGCATCTCTTGGCTGTGTGCTTGAGACAACTTCCGTTGCTTTGTGCTTGGAAGTGAGCTTGGGTCCTTAGCTGTGTGCTGGGATCACAGTTCAACCCTCAATCATTGGCTTTGTGCTTTGATTAAGGTCCTATCTTAGTTCTTTGTCAATTAATCCAAACAGAAACAGAGTATTGCAAAGTGTCTGAACTTCCATCAAATTGTCATTGTTTTAGTTGTCTTTCTGAATAGTTTCAGTGCAACCGACTCAAAGGGGGACATAGCACAAACGTTCACAACACATGTGATACATGCGAAAGAGATATCATATATCCAAAACATGAATATTATAAGACATTACGTTTAAAATTTACGATAAACCGATCATGCGACTATTATTTAATCACGGAGTTTTAGAAGTTCAAAAGAAAAACAACACAGCGTGTTGCAGGCCGGGCAAGTGACCGGTGGCCGGTGGGCCGGCTCAGAACACAGGCAAAATAAAAAAATCACATAAAACAGAGAAACGTTGTCTAGGCCGGTCAGGTGACCGGTGGCCGGTGGGCCGGCACAGAACACAACACCAAAAATCATAACATCAATACTGATGTGTTCCAGGCCGGTGGGTGGACCGGTGGCCGGTGGGCCGGCCTGGAGCACCTCTTCATGCAAAAATCCAAGTTTCCAAAGGATGTTACTGAAGTGTTCTCAGCCGGTGGTCAGACCGGCTGGGAACACCCCTTCATCCGTGAGCTTCCAATACTTAACCAAATCATTTCAAATCTCTATTATACTTCTAATAATCATCAACAATCAATATAATTCATCAATATTCATCATATAACATCATTTACTAATCATAGCATGGTTTCTAATCTTCCTAATCGTATTCTAAATACGATTTCTAGCATGTAAACATGTAAAACACGTAAATGATACCGAGTAACCCTTCACCGTTACCTTTTAGCGACTTCACTAAACGTCAAGCTCCTCTTCTATTAGAAAATAGTCTTTGTCGGGATCTTGGAGGTCACCAC
Organism: Heliosperma pusillum; assembly: GCA_022085475.1. NCBI lineage: Eukaryota > Viridiplantae > Streptophyta > Magnoliopsida > Caryophyllales > Caryophyllaceae > Heliosperma > Heliosperma pusillum. Next base: position 22,705 of record JAIUZE010012149.1, on the reverse strand, counting down.
CTACATATAAATCGTAAAAGATGAATAAAATTCATCTTGAGAAAAACGGAAGGCTTGAAAAGCGAGAAAGACGATACTTTTAATATGGATACGGATAGAGGAAGGTACGGGGAAAAGAATGAGACGAACTTACGTGAATTCTATCAAAGAACGAAGGAGTTACGATGATTCTAAGATCGAAATCCAAGAGGAAGGCTAGGATTTTGTTTGCTTAAGGAGGAAGTAATTTGGTTGTGTTTGTGTAATGAATTAGGTTAAGGGGTAGTGTGAGTTGTATAGGAGAAAAGTCAACGGAAGTCAAAGACGGTTCCAAAGTCAAGGAAAGTCAAACTCGACTCAAAAGTCAAGAAAAGTCAACGACGACTCAAAAGTCAAGAAAAGTCAAAGACTACTCAAAAGTCAAGAAAAGTCAAAGACGACTCAAAAGTCAAGAAAAGTCAAACTCGACTTAAGACGGGGTTTTCTTGAAATCTCTCGGAAATTCCAAATACGAACTCGGAAATTCTAAATTCGACTCGAAACATTAAATTCTAAATTAAAACTTAAATTTGCTGAAAATATTTCGTAAAATATTTCTACTAGAAAAATAGGGTACATTTCCGGGTGTTACAATCACCCCACCTTTTAAAAAGTTTCGTCCTCAAAACTTGAGAGTAGAAAACAAAAGTATTAAGGACAAGAATCGGTTTTCAAAATTAATACGAAAACTCTTATAAGGGGAATCTTTATGAAACGAGGTTCATCTCGAAAATGGTTTAAGGAAAATTCTTCATAAGTGCGAAACTTACTTACGGATCACAAGAATGCTCGTCGCGAACGAGAACTCTAATTATCCAAACAAATTAAAATCGAAATAGTGAAATCGAAAATTCAAAACAACGTTAGTCAATGCAGGACTAGTTATCAGACGTCTCCAATAACAAGTGCAAACATCCAACCATACGCAAAATCCAAATATAAAAGTAAAAGAAATCCATTTTCTCCAAAAAGAGGGAACACAAACCATCTTTAGAATTCTTTGAAACGTTAAATTAGAAATATAATATGGAAATTTGAACGTTTTATCAAGATAAAATCAAAATAAGAAGACATTACACGAACGTAAAGCGACTCGAACATCGAAATCACAATTCGTGATACTAAGAGATACGTCCAACGAGCAAAATGGACTAAAAAGGGAAAGAATTAAAGAGTAGCGGATTGAGTAGAGATCAAGTTGAGGAAAAAGAGAGGAATGAAACACAATACTATCTTCCATCTATGACAATTCAAATGTCGATTGTAACTCGACATCCCTAACTCCACGGGTAATCTAGTTCTCAAGAGAGTGCAATATATCCTCAACATTTTCAATCATCAGATTCCTATCAAAATATTTCATAAATATGATACTTCGAGTAACAACTCCTAATTATTCAAATTCAATTAGAATCTTCTAAGGTCCATTAGCACGGTAGACTCCGCAACTAACAACCCACGTGAAAATTTCATTACGTACTCTAATCTTTTAGCTCCGTCAAAACTCTCCTTAGAAACCACCAACAAAATATTTATATCTAGGGAGACATGATCGCTAACAACCACAAGGTAAAAGAGACTTATCATGAAATCCTTTGATTCAAATTATTCAAAAACCCATTATCCTAAATCATTAACAATGAACCTTCTCCTCTTCAAAAGTCGAATCACTAAACCTCGAAAGAGATTAGTCTCACAAATCTCATTTCACTTAACTTTTGCCATTCATAGAGCAATGCGACCGTTCATCAATTTATTTAGTTCTTTCAAACTCCCAATACAACGGTTTTAGCTTATGACAATATTCCTCAAGTTGTATCATCCAAACCAAATTCCACAAAGTATTTATTCCATTAGGGTCCAACACATAAGGACAATAAATTCTTAAGTAATCTTTAAAGCAACTACTATAATTCTTAACAACAACAATTACCATTACGATCTATTCGATCCTCAAGGTAATATTACAATATCAAGATTCAAAATCTAAAATCACCAAGAGAGGTTCAGCCTATTTATCCTCAATTCCTTATAGTCAATAAAACATGAATCTAACTCCATAGGGTGGGTAGGTACCATATTTAGTACATCATCAAAACACAATCACTAACTCCTTACATTAGCTAAAGAGAAAACTACCTCACAAGAGATTAGGAATAAATGAACATGATACTATGAACGTTAGGAGGAATCATACAAGAACTACGATCTGATGGAAAAGATGAAGGCGGAAAAGGAAAACGAAATTGATCTAAGGATGTGAACCTACCAGTCACGATCTCCGGGTGAGCATTAGCTTCGGCACGGCTCATGACAAAGATAGAACCCTTAGGGTTAGCAGGAGGAGGGGGCAACTTTCGGTCGGGGCAATCCTCGTAACGATGACCACCCTTTTTACAAAAGAAGCAATTGTAAGATCGGTTGGAACAAGGCACACCAGGATGATATGGTTGCCTACAATAGATACATTGACGACCTTGAACCAGATGAGTGTATGGCCTATGAGCCACATTCGAAGTAGCTCTAGAAATAAAAGGATCAGGATTCCTTAAATTGGCATTGGAAGAAGGATTAAACCTCCTCTTGTTAGCATAGGAATTAGAGGAAGACGGAATAAACGGCCTCTTCCCATAATCATTTGGCCTAGGAGCATAAGAAGGAGAGGGATTATTCATTGAAGCTTCATAGCCTTCATTGAATTTTCGGCCCACAAGGCATCATCGTAGAGATCTCCAAAGGATGCGGTACCCCTTCTCACTTTACTTTGAAGCACGGCATTCAACTTGTTACGATAATAGAATGCACGGTCTTCATCATCACGGATAAGCCTCGGCGCAAAGTGAGCGAGCTTATTAAACTCCGTCGTAAAATCTTGAGCCGATAGGTTGCCTTGTTTAAAATCTATGAACTCCTTGAGCCTTTGTTGTTTAAGCTCTTTGGGATAAAACCTACCCTCCACAAGAGCCTTAAAGCAAGCCCAGTTGAAGTACTCTTCAAGAGTTGCGGTGGCACTTGTGATAGCCCACCAGTTGTCGGCTTCCCGCACTAGGAAGTGCTTTGCAATCCTCACTTTATCCTCTTCCCGGACTTGGTAAAGATCAAACTGCTTTTCCATCTCACGGAACCAGTCGGATAGCTCCGTAGGATCCGGCTCTCCACCATAAGGCACGATCTTACTCCTTGCAATTTGACCCGCCACCCAAGCATAGCCACCTTGATGGTTGTCCTCCCTTCTAGGGGGAACTTGGTTGGCATTAGCTAGAGCGGCATCTTGCTGATTTTTCAGCACTTGAGCAAGAGCTTCCATCATAACATTCTCAGCTAAACGTGGTCTAACCATCTTCATAAGAAACAAAAACAAATTAAGTTAATCCTATCAATTAGCATAAACAAATAGACTACCAAGTAAAGTCCTTAACTTCTACCCATCTCTCATTTATTATTTCAAGGTCAAGTAGTTTAAGTTTAGGGTTCACGTGTGTGCGTCGGGAGCGATCAAAGCTCTGATACCAACTGTGACAACCCTCGCGAATGCGGAAATATAAAACATACAAGCATGTGAAATATTATGCGGAAATACGGTATTTTAAAAACCTTTAAACATGCAAGATATATAACACGAGGTGTGTCAAAATGTTACAAACTGAATACGTAAATACAACCAAGAGACGGGGTCTCTTAAATGTTAGCAAAGAACAAGTGTTTAACAAAACTAGCTACTATCGTCTAGAGGTGAAACTTCCAGGGACAACGCCCGCTAGCTCACACCCGAACCCCAAAAAAATCATATCCAAAAAGTCATCCATAGCAAGCAACCTGTTCATCCATTAAAAACATGAATGCCACAGTCAGTGGGGAGTAACTCCGGGTTCTCCCAGCCATATCACATCAAACGAACATATAAGGAAATACGAAAGTAAAATCATGCATATATATATATATCCATGTGAGGTACAATAAGAAAAGATAGGCAATACGAGATAAAATGATAAGAGCATGTGGAATACAAATCCGAACCATCATGTTATTCAAAGACTCGGGAAAGACACTCTTAGGCAATCGAATATGCTCACTAGGGCTTGCATCTCACCGTTAGCGGTATAAGATTGATAAGATTGAGACTCGACAAACATACCATTCCAAGTCATGCGATGACCACAATAAATCCAACATATTATCATCCATTCACGAACCAAGTCCTTGACGCTGCCAAGTCATGCAATGACCATGAATGAAATCATGAAATCACGCATTTAAAGACAACGACACAAAACGACAACTCTCACGGTAAATGAAACGCACTAGCATCGTGTACATGGCAAGTATGATTAAAAGGCATCCACGGGATAAAACATTTCCCTGAAAGCATACACGATAAAACATTTCGCGTATGTAGACTAATTCCCTCCTGGTAGCACGACGATAATAAATATCCGGTCCTAGTCTAAACCTGGCCAGGATCTCGGAATATAACGTGTTCCGATTCGACACGCGATGATTTGGCGTTCGTAATCAAGACTCGGTCTTACAAATAAACGCCGAGTACCCCAAATTCGGCCTAGATCAATTCATGAAAGAGGCGGAAAGAGCTCATAAGGCCTCAGTAACAAGCGGTAAGATAATGACAAATAACACCACATCCGCAAGTTACACAACATTCGAACGGCCGGGGTCGAACAACGCATTAGCCGTACTAAACTTCCCAAAACAACGGTCGTTATGCCCACTAAAAACACATGCATTGACGCACGTAGGAACCTCCCGTTCGCCATCCCGCTTACGAACGGAAGGTAGCCAAGGGAATAGAATACATAGCAACACGGACCCACAATCGTGCTCAAACCGTGAACCTATGAAAAAACAGATCAAAGTGGGACATAGCAAAAAAACCGTCACAAAACATTGAGAAATGCGAAAGAGATATAGTATAATCCAAAACATGAATATTATAAGAATTACGTAAAATTATACGATAAACCGATCATGCGAACTATTATAAATCACGAGTTTTAGAAGTCAAAAGAAAACAACACAGCCGTGTTGCAGGCCGGGCAAGTGACCGGTGGCCGGTGGGCCGGCTCAGAACACAGGCAAAATAAAAAAATCACATAAAACAGAGAAACGTTGTCTAGGCCGGTCAGGTGACCGGTGGCCGGTGGGCCGGCACAGAACACAACACCAAAAATCATAACATCAATACTGATGTGTTCCAGGCCGGTGGGTGGACCGGTGGCCGGTGGGCCGGCCTGGAGCACCTCTTCATGCAAAAATCCAAGTTTCCAAAGGATGTTACTGAAGTGTTCTCAGCCGGTGGTCAGACCGGCGGCCGGTCGACCGGCTGGGAACACCCCTTCATCCGTGAGCTTCCAATACTCAACCAATTCATTTCAAATCTCAATTATACTTCTAATAATCATCAACAATCAATATAATTCATCAATATTCATCATATAACATCATTTACTAATCATAGCATGGTTTCTAATCTTCCTAATCGTATTCTAAATACGATTTCTAGCATGTAAACATGTAAAACACGTAAATGATACCGAGTAACCCTTCACCGTTACCTTTTAGCGACTTCACTAAACGTTAAGCTCCTCTTCTATTAGAAAATAGTCTTTGTCGGGATCTTGGAGGTCACCACCTACATATAAATCGTAAAAGATGAATAAAATTCATCTTGAGAAAAACGAAAGGCTTGAAAAGCGAGAAAGACGATACTTTTAATATGGATACGGATAGAGGAAGGTACGGGGAAAAGAATGAGACGAACTTACGTGAATTCTATCAAAGAACGAAGGAGTTACGATGATTCTAAGATCGAAATCCAAGAGGGAGGCTAGGATTTTGTTTGCTTAAGGAGGAAGTAATTTGGTTGTGTTTGTGTAATGAATTAGGTTAAGGGGTAGTGTGAGTTGTATAGGAGAAAACTCAACGGAAGTCAAAGACGGTTCCAAAGTCAAGGAAAGTCAAACTCGACTCAAAAGTCAAGAAAAGTCAACGACGACTCAAAAGTCAAGAAAATCAAAGACGACTCAAAAGTCAAGAAAAGTCAAAGACGACTCAAAAGTCAAGAAAAGTCAAAGACGACTCAAAAGTCAAGAAAAGTCAAACTCGACTTAAGACGGGATTTTCATGAAATCTCTCGGAAATTCCAAATACGAACTCGGAAATTCTAAATTCGACTCAGAACTTAAAATTCTAATTTAAAACTTAAATTTACTGAAAAGCTTTCGTAAAATATTTCTACTAGAAAAATAGGGTACATTTGCGGGTGTTACAGAAATACAACATGAAATTTGCTCAATCCAAGGACACATATTCTAACTAAATAATCCAAAATTACATCACCCTTATTCTCTGAGCCTTACAAACGGAATATCCAATCCACTAGAGAAAAGATGAAGGAGCAACGAGATAGAAAACGATAAGGAATCTCAAGGAGAACACGGGAATAAATAAGGCACGAGATTACAAGAGAGGAGCGCTGAAAATAACGAGGTCAAGGAAGAGACAAAGCAGATAGTAGAGGTATGAATACATCAGAGTAAGAAATAAGATACTATCATGCGATTTCTTAAAGATCAATCTTGACAAAAACATTCAAGAATGGAAATGAAAAGGGATGATGGCACGAGTAAAAGTTTAAGGTTTAATTCCACAAAATTTCTCCTTTCAGGCTTAGGGTGATAGTAAAGCAACTCATCCCAAACAAAGGTCTCTTACAAGGGACCATCGTACCACAATCATCAAAGTAAGGTACACCTAGATTTAACAAATCGATTACAACCCAATTCATCCACCCTTTCATATAACACGGATTCCCAATTGCGGAATTGCAACTTAAGCATAGTAACATTCTCTCAACTCTATAATTTGACACATTCCTAAAGGTTTCAAAAACCGAAGAACCAATAAGGAATTCTCCATACTAATCTCTTTTCAACTCCTACGGCCACAAGGTAGAACACCGAACAAAACGTCATTATCAACATCATATAGTCCAGGAGTTCATTATTAACAAAGTACAACCTCGATCAAGTCAAACATCATCATTAACGTCCCAAGGTATTTCCATCATAGTTCACATCATCGAATCTCGCTCATATCTATAATCCTCAAGTAATATGGTTCAACTTACAACGAAATCTTACTACTTCAAATGAGTCTCCGATACCATAAGATAAGATCATATCTTTAAATCCAAGAACTATAGCCAAATGCTTTTCCACCAAGCCTATACTCACAAACACACCATAGGAAACCACAAGACGTCACTTAACCTCAAAAGTATTTCGCACCTCAAGATATCATTCAAAAGTTTTTATCTACACCAATTAGACCTATCATAAGCATGGTCTTCAAAACAATACTAAACTTCTAAGTACAAAAGACTAAATTACTAATGAGTTAAGAAGTCATAGCCAACTCATTCAACCTTACACCATCGAATATCATGAACTATTCACACATGAGTCATGGCAAGCATTTAGCATTAAAATCATTAAACATACCTTACCACACTTTCCTCAAGGATACCAACTCTCACCCCTAGGGGAGAACTTAAGTCTACACAATTTTTTTCGAATCCCAAATTCGTTCTAATCAACACTAACACTCCACCAAGTCTAAAATTCTTCCGACCAAGTACAATATGCCACAAACAAAAGGCTATGGTGTCCACAAAAGGTCACATAAGGAAGTTGATGGTACAAATTGATAAGGAGGAGGAAAGTAACAAGAGTAATTTCCAAGGGGAAAAGAAGTTAGATGATGAAGAAGCACTTAGATAGAAGGAAAAGAGCATGATTCATTAAGGACGAGAGAAAACATCGATGAGGAAGAAATACACTTCAATTAGGCTTGACAATCTTCAATCTTCGGTAGAGGATACTTCTTCTAGGTAACACAATGATCCACCTCGAAACGGTAGATACAAACAAACATAACATCACTCAACACAATCAACAAAAAAGTTAGAACCTAACAAACATCAAGTACACCACAGACTACCACCTTAGGTCCTTAAGTCTACCCATCTCTCATTTATTATTTCAAAGTCAAGTAGTTTAAGTTTAGGGTTCACGTGTGTGCGTCAGGAGCGTTTAAGCTCTGATACCAAACTGTACACCCTCGGGGGGTGGCGAATGCGAAATATAAAACCTCTCCAAGCATCGTGAAATAAATATGGCCGGAAATACGGTAATTTTAAAAACCTTTATACATGCAAGATAGATAACAACTAGGAGTGTCAAAATATTAACAACTATGTAGCGAAATACAAACAAACAGCCGGGGTTTCTCTCACCATGTTAGCAACGCAACAAGTGGTTTACAAAACTAGCTAAATCGTCTAGAGGTTAAACTTTCCCCAGGGACAACGCCCGCTAGCTCACACCCGAACCCAAAATACCACAAGCAAAAAGCCATCCAATCAAGCAACCTGTTCTTCCATGAAAAACATGAACGCCACAGTCAGTGGGGAGTAACTCCGGGTTCTCCCAGCCATATCACATTAAACGTACATAAAAGAAAATACAAAAGTAGAAGCATGCATTAATAGATATACATGTAAGATACGATAAGGATAAATAGGCAATTCAATATATAATGATAAGAGCATATGTAATACAAATACGAATCCATCATGTTATACAAAGACTCGGGGGAGACACTCTTAGGCAACCGAATACGCTCACTAGGGCTTGCATCTCACCGTTAGCGGTATAAGTTTGATAAGATTGAGACTCGACAAACAAACCATGCCAAGTCATGCGATGATCACAATAAATCCATCATGTTATCGTCCATTCAAACATACCAATACATAGACGAATGCCCAATCATGCAATGACCATGAATAAGAAGTCATGAAATCACGCATTCAAGAACGACGACATAAGACGACATCTCTCACGGTAAATGAAACGCACTAGCACGTGTACATGGCAAGTATGATTAAAAGGCATCCACGGGATCACATTTCCCTGAACACATACACGATCACATTTCGTATATGTAGACTAATTTCCTCCTGGTAGGAACGATAAGGCTCCTAATCTAAACCTGGCCAGATTCTCGGAATCACATTTTCCGATTCGACATGCGATCACACGTTTCGCTCCAAGACTCGGTCAATCATAGACGCCGAGTACCCCAACATTTTCGGTAGATCAATTCACGAAAGAGGCGGAAAAGAGCACAAGCCTCATAACAAGCGGTACGCTACATGCAAATAACACCACCTCGCAAGTACACAACATTTGACGGCCGGGTCGATCAACGCATAGCGTTCGCCTCCCAACAACGTCGTCGTATGCCCACTAACACATGCATTTAAGCAGTAGGATACCTCCCCGTTCCGACATTCCAGCCTTACGAACGTGGAGGTAGCCAAGGGAATGAGAGTACAAAGCACAAGACAAAATAGTGCTCAAACCGTATCATTTGTAAAAACCGACTCAAAGTGGGACATAGCAAAAACCGTCACAAAACATGTGAATATGGCATTATATAAATTTAAATATGATAAACATGAATCAATACATGATACATAAGCATTAGACCAAGTTTAAGAAGCATAATAAATAGGAAACATCGATACCTCTCCAAAACAACAAGTTTGGAAACTAACTAAAACAAGGGTTCACTTCAAACTGTCATAACTAGAGTTCTAGACATGAAAATACAGAAATTCTTAGTTGAGGTGATAGCTTATCCTCTTACGGTTCCAACGATAGGTCACAAGCCCAAAACAAGCAAGTAACGAAGGAGATATGATCATTTTACGAAAAGGGGTCAGTGCAGTGAAACTGCACAAGTCACGACCGTGACTTGTATTTCACGCCCGTGAAACACTCTGTTACGCAAGGGTAAAAGATCAGCCACTATTTCACGCCCGTGACTTGAGTCTCACGACCGTGACTTGAGTCTAGACAACTCCAATTTGTTCTAAACTCAACCATCATCAACTATTATCATAAATCATCACTTCTCATATCAATTCTCATATCAATTCTCAACAAACAACATCCATCATCAATAATAAAATCCCTAAGCATACTAACCATAATCTAAATACGATTACTAGCCTAGAAATCACATAAAACACGTAAATGATATCGAGTAACCCTTCACCGTTACCTTTTCGCGTCTTTAATCGATTTCTAAACCTTCCTAGTCTCCACCTACATACAATTAGATAATAAAATATGAATATCATTCACCTTGAGAAAGAAGGATAATTTAAAAAGCGAAAAAGACGGTAATTTTATTACCAATACGAATAGAGGAAGCTAAGAGGGGAAGAATAAGACGAACTTACGAGAATTTGAGCGAGAAACGAATGAGTTATGACGATTCAAAGATGGATCAAAATGGAGGCAAGGGTTTTGATGGTTTCTTAAGGATGAAGTAAATGTTGTGTTGAATGAATGAAAAATAGGTTAAGGGAGTATGAGGGAATATGAGTGGAAAAAGTCAATAAAAGTCAAAGTCGACTTAAGACGGGATTTACATGAAATCTCGCGGAAATTCCAAATACGAACTCGGAAATTCTAAATTCGACTCGGAACATTAAATTCTAAAATAAAATTAAAATACGCTGAAAAGTATCCGTAAAATATTTTCACTAGAAAAATAGGGTACATTTGCGGGTGTTACAATTTAAAACTATATTCAAAAACCATTTTGAAAGTATAAATCAGTCTCACTATATTTTTCAGCTCCAAATTGATAGTAAGATCACCTATAACTTTGACCTTGGTAAATAAGGGTGTAGCTAAATCAGCTACAACTCTACTTCTTAAAATTACTATTGAAATAACCGTTACTCAACGACGACCTATACTACAAAATCTTCCTAGAGATCTTCAGTATGTTGATCATCACTTTATTCAAATCACGAGCTCTTCATCTTGAGCTCCACAAGCTTCTTTAAGACTTCGTCGTTGATCTTGAGCTTTATAGTCACCAAAATTATAAGTAGAAACACCTATAACTTTGCTTCAGCATTTCTAAGGTTATAGTACAATGACATATAACTTGACTTCACCTTTTCTTCACAAATCATCAAGGTTATAGCTAAACTAGCTTTAACTTTAAGTGTCAAACCCTTTTTAATTTATCAAGACTTAAACAAACGATTACAAGCACAAGCATATATAAGATATAAACATACATGTCATTATCAAAACATAATCATATAACTATATGGTTCAACAGTTATTGTATGATCTAGTCTTTCCATTAGTTTACATTCAATAATTGGGTTGCAATTTGAAGATTGTAGGAGACTCTTCTTCTACTTATTAGTCCAAGTTTGCAACTTTGGTTCATGTTTGGTATAACTCTCTTCCTAATTTGATTTACTTGTCAATTACTTAAATTTTCATAGTAACTCAACTAGCGTATCTTTATAAACATGTATTCTTCGATTTGTTTCATGTCAAACTTTCTATCTCTAGTGTTTGTTCTTATCAACATGTGTGAGTAGTGTCCTACTAAGGTCAATGGAGAACCATGTGTAGGCTCTATGGTTTGATTATGGTATTTAACATAAAGGTTGAGTATTTTAGTTAGTAATTTTGTTTTGTGCACACTATGTGTTTGATGAAAGGATTTAATGACTATTTTAATTTTTTTCTATATCTATTTACTTGTTTAAGCGAGAGCTTGAACTTTTGTTGAGATTGTGTGAGTTCATTGAATGCATGGGGGAGGTTAGGGTGAGAATCTGACCAAACTTAGCCTAGGGACCGTCTTACACTGATAGGTGGAGACCTACCTTGACTTACCATTAGACCAATCTTAGTCTTGACCATAATCGACATTGACCTACACTTGTGAACCCGGATACCTTAGTCTTTCCAATTCTTGATTTAAATTACATTTCTTATTTTCTTGCTTAGTTATAGTTTATCATTAATCACCAACCAAATTGCAATTTGTAAGGAGTAAACTATAGTTTGTTGAACCGTCTTAGAACCATCATTATCGTCCCTTGGGATTCGACCCTTACAATACACAACGACTTATTCGTACACTTGCAAGGTATAAATATACAACCGTATAAGTGAGATTAATCCAGCACACATCAAACACTAAGGACACCGTGAGATTAACCCAACATACAGTAAAGGTTAATAACACCCTAACAAGGCTCATGAAATGCACAAAGTTTGTAGTTTGAAAAACACAAGGTTATAATTTCTTAATCATTCATCCAATCTATTTGTTCTAGGTTACAATGAAAGCCTTATATGGGCAAAGAAATACAATCATGGATGTCCAAGTCTCATCTAAGGTATTACAAAACATGATAGAAAAGTACACTATAACTACCATACAGTTTTAAAAAATAGCCAACAAAACAGTATAAGTACAAGGCAAAAGTAATAAAAGCTTATGTTCTTTTGTTTGCTAGCTCCTTTGTCAGTTATGAAGTAAGACCTTGGGTATGGCCTTGGATGTTTCCATACTTTTAGGACAAGTTGTTAGGAAGTCTTTAACGTTGTCCCTTTAAGTTGTGTAGCTATAAATTGCAAACAAGTTAGCCTTGGGATAAGATGGTGTTGACTTGCTCCTTCTCAAAACCCATGGACTTGGATGTAGCTTAACCTGCATTTTATTGATAAATAGAAAAAGTGACCCTAGACAACTTGTTCCTTATCCTCTTAAGCATTAATATTGGGCTCTGGTAACACCTCATTCCCATCCATAAGTCTCTTAGACCTTGTTCTTGTTGTTAGACTATGCCCAAGCTTTTTGAACTATTTTGAGGGATGTTCATGTCAAACTCCTGGATGTCCAGGTGGAACTCATGTTGAAATCGAGCAACATAGCCTCAACCACCAATAATAATCACATAAAAAAGCTTCAAAATCTCCTCCTTTACCAGTAATAAATTTGAAGGTTCATACAAAATATTAGATGAACTTTAGAGCCTTAAATCGCTCTCTTTTTCGTGTTCTCTTGCGTTTTGGACAGCCTCCTTTGGCGTTTGTTTCCGTCATTTTTACTTATTTTTTCTTGATATGAATCAAAGTTGAGTCTCACGATTTTAAAAACATCATTCGGATCAGAATTTGAAGAAACGAAATCATAATCTTGATTTGAAAATCGTTGCGTGAAGGGTTGAAAACCGCGAAATTGTATTGTTTGTTTTTAAATTGTTTTGCTCTTTTTCTTAACATATTTATTATATTTGTCTTAAATTTGAAATTGTCGACGATGTATCTTTTTGTAACGCTTGCATATGACGATCTTGAGCAATGTTTGAAGTACATGTATGGTGCAAAGACATCATGTTCTCTATTTCTTATTTTTTACCGCTTTCATTCATATTGATAATGTTAATTAATGTATAATTTGATACCAATTGATGAGTTTCTTGATGGCTAATTGCTGTTAGGATTAGTCTTTAATTGCTTCAATTAGTAATTCATATGTTTAAACTTTGTTTTGGTTTAAGTATGTTTAATTGTGTTTAAACATAAAATGGATGTCACAATTTAATTAGAATGACATTTCGATTAGTTTGAATGTGTATTGGTAGTCATGCTTTCATCTTGTTATGATTATTAGCATGTTGGATTTAATTTAGTTTAAATAATAAAATCATTTGAATCTATTTAATTAATGACAAGTTTAATTTGGTTTTGCATGATAAATTAAGGGAATTGGTTTATTGTTAGTGTTGTATATTAAATCATGTGGAATTATGTTTTAATTCTGGTTGTGACGGTTGGCATGTTTGAGTTTGATTAAATTTATTTATGAAATAATTTGATTTAAATCATATATTAATTATTGCCTATGGTCAAGTTTGTATGCCATTAGAGTCAATCCTTCTTTTTCATGTCTAATTTAAAATAAATTATTTGTTATGTTGAAGTAAAATTATTAGTTTTGTATTGTTAAGATGTTTAGTTCATGTTTATTTTACGATTTTGAATTGTTAAGATGATAAATTTGCAATTTGACCTACATTTAACTTGTAGAATGTGTTGGAGTAATTGTCCTCTACAATAGTGCGATCACTTAATTAAATCTCAATAACAAGAATACAAACGGATGATAAATATTATAGTCAATTGATCCACATTAATCGGTAACGATTGACTTACTAGAGTTTGACGTGACTGTCGTATGACGCTGATGATTAGTTGATCCCTTGAGTTCACACTGAAAGAACAATTCCCTAATGTGGTACACGGAGGGACCATAGGTCGGGACAAGGCGTAGCGATACGCATTTTGTGGAGTTACCACCAATGTTTATGAAAAATTGAAACCGTTCGAATACCTTATGCCACGTCAAGACATAAAGCGATAACATGAACAATAAGAGCTCGTTAGCCTTAGAATTCTATGTCTAGAATGCCTCTCTGGGATGCCAATGAACACGGATGTTCACAGAGATCTGGAATAAGGGATGAGGGTACGTATTAGGAAGTTTTTTAATCGAACACCTAATCCCGCCCGCCTCGATGGCGGCCTCTACTAATGATTAGGGAAACTCTTATGTACTCTATGTGTAGTCGATTATATGCATGCCATGCAACATCCACAATTTAATCCTAGCATGTGAGCATAGACTATGTCGATGAACATGTATTTTAACAATCAATTATGCCGAAATACAAATAGATTGATTACATGTGAGAAGACAATTAAATCATACAATCGTTGCAATAATTAATGACTAGATAAAAATAAGAATTACAAAGATTACAACGGATCTCGGGATCTATATCGGAAATATGTCAGAACAAAGATTTGAAAGAAAAAAATAAAAGAATAAAAGATTAAACGGCGGATTAGCAGTGATACTAGAACTATTAGTCGGTTAAATTACGTATTTGGATGTTCTCTAATCGAACACCTGATCCCGCCGACCTCGATAACGGCCTCTACTAATGATTATGGAATTTGTTCGTGTTTGATATACGATCGTTATATGCATGCAATGCAACATCCACGATTTAATCCTAGCATGTGAAGTAAAATAAGTCGGTGAACATGTAATTTTAGCACTCAATTATGTCGAAATTGGAATTAGGATTGAATTACACATGAAAGAAGAGTAAAATCATTCAATACAACGATTAAATGAGATTACAACGGATTACAAAGGATTTTGTGATCTATGTCAGGAATATACTCAAAACGGATATTTGAAGAAAAGTAAAAGATTAATTAAAGGAAAGATTAGGACAATATTACGACTAATTGTTAATTAATTACGTAATTAAATTTACGTCAAAGCGAAAATAGAAGCTCAGGGACAGGATTCAACCCAGAACAAGCGTAGCACAGCTGCGTCCTCTGGAAGAGGTGCAACACTTGGTGCGTCTATTCTTGAGTTGAATTCTAACTGTGAAGTCAAATCGTAAGCAGTTAGTGTTATTTGGTATATTTATGGATAATTATCGAACTATGACTCGAGTGAAAGTGATTTAACAAGTTAGTTATACTACAATTGTACAGATAACGAATCTAGAGACAGGATATGAACGAATCAAATCACTAAACCCAAATTTGATTTGAAGACGAAAACCCACTAATATGAACTATTAGTGATCTAAGTCAAGAACAAGACAATTTATGAAAGATAAATACGATTTATGTATGAAAATAATAGAATAAGAAAAAAGAAAATAAAGACATAGAAACCTGAGGAAGAAGAGCAGGAGCATGCAGCCTCTGGAAGAGGCGCAACTCCTCCTGTGTTTCTTCTCGACGTCTGATGACTACTGTGATACGCAGATTTCGCGATCCTTTCCTGGCCGTCGGTTGCACGGGGAACCACGGCTGGAGAAACAAGGGACAAGCGTGAAAACAAGCATTTGTGGAATCGCCACCAACTTTTATGGGAAGTTGAAATTGTTTGAATACTTTATGCCATGTCAAGACACAAAGTAATGACATGTGCACTAAGAACTCGTTACCCTTAGCACTTTATGTCTTGAATGACTCTCGTGGATGTCAATGAACACAGATGTTTACAGAGATCTAGAGTAAGGGGTGAGGCCTAAGGGTACGAATTAGGAAGCTCTTTGGATCGAACACCTAATTCTGCCCGCCTCGATAGAGGCCTCTACTAATGATTAGGGAAACTCTTCTGTATTGGATATGTAATCGGTTATATGCATGCAATTCAACATCCACGTTTTAATCCTAACATGTGAACTTACACTATGGCGGTTGAACATGTAATTTAGCAATCAAGTGTGTCAAATTGGGATTTAAGATTGATTTCATATGAGAAGACAATTAAATCATCCAAAGAACCATATAATACAATGATTAAATAGAACTATAAAATAAATATTACAATTGATTACAACGAATACGGGATCTATGTTGGAAATATACCCAAAAGGAAGACTTAAAGAAAAGAAAGAAAATAAAAAAGTACCTAAAGACATATTAATGGTGATATTAGGAGTTAATAGTTGATTAATTAGGCAATTAAGCTACGTCGGAGCGAATCAAGAAGATCGGAGACAGTAACCAGCCCGGAACAGGCGCGGCAGAAGGTGCGTCCTCTGGAAGAGGTGCAACACTCTGTGCGTCTGTTCCTGAGTTAGGTTCTGGCTGTGGAGCCAGAATCACAATCACTTAGTATTTTGTTTGTGTATTTACGATTTATTAATGATCTATAAGTCGAATTTAAGTTATTTAATAGATTAAATTGTTGGAGTCAGTGTCCTCAACAATAGTGCGATCACTTAATTAAACCTCATAAAAAAAGAATACAAAGTGTTGATTAACATTATAGTCAATTGGTCCACATTAATCGGTAATGATTGGCTTACTAGAGTTTGACATTACTGTCGTATGACGGTGGTGATCAGTTGATCCCTTGAGGTCACACCGAAAGGACGATTCCTTAATCATGAAAATTAATTAATTGTATAACGAGACAGATTAATTAATCTCTCAAACAGAACAAGTTTACAAGTGAGAAATATATCTTATTGTAATATGATCAAATAAGATTCAATAAATATAATTGTTATATTAGAATGCTTAATGTTTATGACACATTTGAGATAAGCATGATTGGTTTATCATAATTACAATTAGTTGTAGATCATATCAACCAAATATGAGATGACTCATTTTATATATGTGTGATTATAAATTATTACTTCAAATGTTAAGTTTAATTTATTTGACATTAAATTGTATTTAAATTAGTTAAATACATAATTATATTATAAGATAACATGTCACATGTCACATGTCACATTTGTGACAATTGACAAAATCACAAAAATAAAATGGACAACCATGTTAACATGGGTGCACCAGTTTTATGAGGGATTGGGTAGGGTTTAGGCTTTGGCTTTTGTTCTAATCTAGATTAAGCAAAATGATTAGTAGCCTAAAGCCTATAGCCACCCTAATGCATTGTTTAGATAAAAAGTAATGAGCATGCTCATTGCTCCCCACGCTTGGCCGGTTATTTATGCGCAATAAGAGGATGTTTTCCTCTTATGAACTTACTTGATAATATCTCATATGATTCATAATACTTCTCACTAGAAAACAAGATAAGTTAAAAAAATTAAGAAGTTTCATATAACTTATTCTAAGAGCTTAAACTCGGATTGTCTAAGGTAGAAACCTCGAGTTTCTTGACTTGGTTCTAAGGGTACTTGTTAGTTGTTCTAGTATAACAATATACAAGTGATTAAGGATAGTCTAGGTGCATCACCAAGGAGAGTTCTTATACTTGGAACTAGGAAGTTCATCCATATATCCTTAAGCTCAAGAACAAGTACAAGAAGGTGTCTTGTACTTGTGCGCATACACGAATAATACTCAATGTGAGGAACATTTTTCTTCTTCTATTTCAATTTAAAGAGTTAATTAGTTTTACTTAAGAAATGTCTTACGTGTAGGTATATGAACCTAACAATTGGTATCAGAGCATAGGATGTTACATGCAATCGGTTTTACAAAGTTTTTACGAGTTAAAGTAACAAAAAAAAACTAGAAAATTAGTGATTTATATGATAAAGTCACTAAATTTTAAGCATGAAATACCTTTTGGTCCTAAAATGGTTTTAGATCATTTTGATGATTTATAGAAGATTATTGCTTTATTTAAAGATTTTTAGTTAAATAAACACATTTTATTGAGTAAAATGAACAATTTATGACTAAAAATAGTTAAACTTAGAATCTTGCCATGAAATTTTATTATGATATCACATGCATATTTTACCTACTGTATGTAAAATTTGAGATAAATATGATTTATTTTGCATGATTTAAGATTTTTAATAGTTAAAAGGGCATAAATAGTGATTATTTTGGCATAAATAGCTAAACTAAATTTTTGGCATGAGAAAATTATCATATGTTGCATAAATATTGTACATATCAGATTTATATGTTGAAAATAAATTAGATTAATTTTCGTGAGATATTAATATTTTATTTGATAAAATTGATTAATAGCAACTATATTTTTCTCTAAAATGATTCGAAAACTTTTGACCAAAATTTTGACATTAAAATGTTCCTGGAAATGTTCCAGAATATAAAAAATTTTAATTTTCAAATTTATAAATTATTGTAATTAAATTTGGAATTATTACATAAAAGTTATGTGAATAAGGGTAAAAAACGAGTAATAATGCAAAACCGAGTTGAATTATTATCAAATAATTAGTGGAGACTAATTTTGAATCCTAAAACAGTTCGGGTAATTAACTTGGGCTTAAATTTAATTTAAGTATTAATTTGTGATTTTAATTGGTTATTATCACGCATTTCCATAAAACCGGGTTTATATACGATATAAGGTTATTAGGGCGATTTGGCACATTAATATTGCATGAGTTTACATATAATTATGCTGCATTTTGTATGAATGAATGTCATTTTGATTTATGTAATTTTTGGAATTACGTAATTTGTCTTAGTATGGCCTTAGTTTTTAATCGATATTACCCGAAATATATGGAAATATTGATTCGGTTGTAATTTAGTGTGATCTCGTATCACCTTTACTGTATTATTCTATTTTATTTTACAAATGTATAATAGAAAAGCCTTGTAATTTTATTATATCATTTGTAATCCCGGAGTTTCCTAAAGACGGTGCCATTTGGAAAGGCGTGTCCTTGGGAGGCGTGCATATGAAGTTCAAGGGACCAAGGAGTTGGTTTCCGAATTTGTAATAGTTAATTTGATTTTCTATTATTTAGAAGGGCCATACTAGGAATTTATTTTATGCTTGCATTTTTATTTATATGTTACATGCATGCCAAATCGCCACTAAAATCACACATGTATTTTATCGAGTCTATCGACCGCGTCAATTATAATTATCAATAGTTCACCTATTTTGTTCACTTAAAAGGAGATAGATAATATAGTTGACCTATTTTGTTCACTTAAAAGGAGATAGATAATATAAATTGACATGACCTTAACAAATAGTAGAACCCATGAATCCCAAAGTCCTAAGGAAGTAGGTTCGGCTCACCGAGGTGCTAAACTTATTACGTTGGGTAAGTGAGGCAATAAATTGTTATTGCATCAAAATTTGGTTGAACTCAACGGAAAGAATAGGGTCCGTGGCCCATGTGTTCCGGGATAAAGATGACAATAAAGTAATTTATCGACCAAGAATTCTAATGGTAGAATCGGTTAAAGAGTTAACCCACCAAGTAATATTAATAAAGGTCGTGGAGTCTGTGGCTCACATAAACCCGAGTTAATATAGGATTTGGGTCTTGGAGTCATTTATGTAATTGGGTAAAGGTCATTATATAAATGCTAACCTTGTTTAAAATGTTTACAAGTATATTAAAAACGATATATGTTGATGTTTCTTTCATTTTTTTATTTTACAGTCCAACTTATTTTAAATCGCAATGTCGGAAAACAACAATAACGAGGTTCGACCTCCACCACTCACCACCGTATCATGGCTAAGATCCTTCATGGATCGTTGTAAACTTGAAAAGAATGGTTCAAACTTCACAGATTGGAATGGGCAACTACGCTTAGCCGCCGAAGGTGACGGTAAGCTTATTTACCTAACCGAGGCGGCCCCCACCACTCTAAATGCGAGGTCATCGAACGCCACTAGGGAGGCATATGAGGCCTACCACAAGGAGTCGGAAACGATCAAGAATTTCTTGATCTTTTTGCTGGATAGCGAGCTTCAAAGTAATGCCATAAAGATGGCAACCGCATATGAAATATTTTCTAAGATCGTGATCATGTTTTCACGAGCTCCAAGAAATTTGCAATTCGAAGCCGCGTCCCAATTTTTCGACCTCAGTATGAAGGAGGGTCTTAATGTTAGCCCTCACGTGCTCAAAATGATTGAGTACGTGGAGGTTCTTAAAGAGCAAGGAATAGAGATTCCCGAGCCTCTCATCAATGACCGCATACTTCACTCCCTAAGTAAGATCAAAGGGTTTGTCAACTTTAGGGTGAACTTCAACCTGCAAAATGCCACTGTCTCGGTTCATGAATTGGACAAAATGCTTGTGCAAGGCGAACGTGACATCCGCTTTCAAGCTAGCTCTAGTAAGGATGTTTTGAACATCAATGTCAAGAGCAAGGCGAAGTTCAAGAAAAGTGGACGCAAAAGGAACAAGGGAAGCAAGCCCATTCAATCCTATCAACGCAAAGGGAAAGCTATTATGAATAGCTCTTCCAAAGGCAAGAAGGGAGTCGTGTCCGAAGACAAGTTTCATTATTGTAATGGCACCGGCCATTGAAAGCGCAATTACTCCAAGTACTTGGGAGACATCAAAGCTGGACGGGTTCTTCCAGTTGGTAATGCTTCCCAAAGTTTCTGTTATTGATACTCATCTCAACTTCGGTATTTTGATACGAGTTGTGATTCTCATCACCCTTTTTGTGTTGGAGCCAGTGTCCTCCACAGTTAGTGCAATAACATAAATAAATCTCTATAGGTTCACAGGTTATACTTTGTATTGTAATCAGTTGATTAACGTTTATCGATAACGGTTGGCTTGCTAGATAAGTTTGACGTTATTGTCATACAGATGGCGGTGATCAACTGGTCCCTAAAAGTCACACCTAAAGGATGTGATTGAGAGATGTGATTATTTGAGAAAATAATCATATTTATGCCTTATTAAATGACTAAAAGGTTAGTCGGTGTTTTTGACTAAAAGGTTAGTCAATGTGATGATGATATAATTATTTAATAACGATTAAATAATGTTAGCTAAGACGAATCAACTGTAATTCGTAATTAAATATAAAATGTTATATTTAGTTATAGTATATAATGTGAGCTTAAACGAATTAAAATGTTAATTCGTAATTAAACATAAACCGTTATATTTAATTAGCAGGATTATAAATATACCGAGATTTATAATTGAAGTATATATTATACGATTGTCATAATAATTGTTATGTTAATATATCCACTGCAAAATGTTGTAATGGACCTTATTAATGTATGACAACATATTAGACAAATATAATATGTATAACATTATATTAAATGGAAGCGAATTTAACCAAAAAAGAGTCCAGATTACTCTTCGGAATTTCGGTCAAAATGGTAACAAAATAAGAGAAAAATAACCCTTATTTTTCTCCTATGGGTGCCGTGACCTAGGGAGTATATGGAGGAGTTTTAGACTCATTCCAACTCTCTAATTATTCATCATCAATTTCACATCTCAAAAAGAAAAAGACACAGACTCTTTTCTCTCTAATTTTTCTAGCAATTACAAGGGCATATCTCGATCAGTCTTGGGTGCTACAATTAGGAGGATATCTACTTTGATATCTGTTCTTAGGCCGAATTTAAGAGGACTAAAGGTTATTCCTAATCCTTTTGTTTATTATGCAATTTCGTTTATGACTTGTTAATCATATAAATCATAATTTCATTATAATCCTGTAAGAGGGCTATGAAATTGTTTTATGTGATTTTCATAAATATTTAATTGTATCATTATTGAGAGAAAAAAAAAATCCGGAAATTTTTTTTAAATAAAACTCACGGTTTTATAATTTTTGTGCCGTGATGAATTTTTTTTAGGGTTCCATTATAGATTCATTCATATTATTGTTTTAATCTGTTAAAGATGATAATATACGAATTTGTTGATATTTTAATTTAATAAGGATTAAATTAGAATGTAAATGGAATTGTATTGGATGTTAATGAACATCAATTTTTGTGCTATATATTTTCGGTATAAATTGTTTTAGATGTTCATATTAAAAGGTTAATTTGAATCATCTATTTGTATCAATTTTAATAACGATTAGATATTGTTTGTTTTGTACCGATCTAGTTAATATAAGCTTGATCGAATTAAAACGGTTTAATTTGATTAAAAAAAATTTTGCTGCCCGTCTTACTGTTCACAGTTATAAAAAAAAAAAAAAAATTCTGTTTTTTTTTAAAATGGCAGCAACCGTTTTTTTTGTGTATTGGATTTTCGTTTTTTTTTATAAACCGAGAGAAAAGAAAGAAGAAAAAAAAAAATTTTTTTTGGGACGGTACTGTTCGCGTGAACAGTGATCAGAAGAAGAAAAAAAAATTGTTTGTTTTTTTTTTTTTTGGCCATTTTAAAGATAATGTTTGTTTGTTATTGTGAAAAGGTTCACAATAATGATACCCGATTATTTTAAAAAGGTTTAAAATAAAATGGATT
>JAIUZE010012148.1:0-40938 GCA_022085475.1 Heliosperma pusillum | reverse complement strand
TGATTGACCGAGTCTTGGATGCGAAATGTTTATCGCATGTTGAATCGGAAAATGTTATTCCGAGAGTCTGGCCAGGTTTAGACTAGGATCGGATATTTATATCGTCGTCCTAGCGGGAGGAAATTAGTCTACATATACGAAATGTATTGAATCGTGTATGCGTTCAGGGCAAAGTTTTATCTCGTGGATGCCATTTTAATCATACTTGCATGTACACGGTGCTAGTGCGTGTCATTTACCGTGAGAGATGTTGTCAACGTATTGGTACGTTTGGATAGATGATTATATGATTGATTATTTGTGATCGTTGGATGACTTGGCATGGTTTGTTTGTCGAGTCTCAATTTTATCAAACTTATGCCGCTAACGGTGAGATGTATGCCCTAGTGAGTGTATGGTTGCCTAAGAGTGTCTTCCCCGAGTCTATCTATAGCATGATGGTTACGGATTTGTATTTCAAGTACCGATATCTTATATATTGAATTGCTTATTTATTCTTATCGTATTTCATATGCATATCTATATATATGCATGCTCTACTTTCGTATTACCGTTTAAGTATGTTTAATGTGATATGACTGGGAGAACCCGGAGTTACTCCCCACTGACTGTGGCGTTCATGTTTTTCATGGATGAACTAGTTGCTTGATTGGATGCCTTTTTGCTTGTGGTATTTTGCGTTCGGGTGTGAGCTAGCGGGCGTTGGCCTGGATGATTCACCTCTAGACGCTCCTTAGCTAGTTGCTAAACAACTTTGTCTTTTGTTAACATTTTGAGAGACTTCGTCTCTTTGTAGTATATTCTACTTTGGTTTGTAATTATTTGACATTTCTCGTATTTTATCTTAGCATGTAAAAAGTTTTAAAAACACCGTATTTTCCGCTATATAAATCACATGCTTGTTATGTTTTATTTACGCATTCGCGAGGGTTGTCACAGTTGGTATCAGAGCTTTAACGCCCCCGACGCACACACGTGAACCCTAAACTTAAATTACTTGACCTTGAAATAATAAATGAGAGATGGGTAGAGTTAAGGACCTAATTTGGTAGTCTTTGGTGTACCTGATGTTTGTTAGGTTCTAACTTGTTTGTTGATTGTGTTGAGTGATGTTATGTTTGTTTGTATCAACCATCTTGAGGTGGACCGTAGGTTGGCAAGAAGAAGTAATCTTTGGCCGAAGATTGAAGATCGACGAGCCTATTTGAAGTGTACTTCTCCCTCATCGTTGATCTCTTGTGCCTTTAATGTACCTTTTCCCCTTTTTCTATCTAGGTGCTTCTTTCTCTTCCAACTTGTTTTACCTTTTGGAAATTACGCTTGATAGTTTCCTCCATCTTACCATTTGTACCCTCAACTTTCTCACGTGACCTTTTGTGGATACCATACCCGTTTGTTTGTAGTATATAAACCTTGGTCGGAAGAATTTTGGACTTTGTGGAATGTTAGTGTTGATTAGAATGAATTTGGGATTTGAGAAAAATTGTGTAGACCTAAGTTCACCCTAGTGGTGAGAGTTGGGATCCTTGAGGAAAGTGTGGTAAGATATGTTTGATGATTTTAGTGTATAAATGCTTGTCATGACTTGTGTGTAAATAGTTCATGATATTCGATAGTGTAAGGTTGAATGAGTTGGCTAGGACTTCTTAACTCATTAATAATTTAATCTTTTGGACTTAGGGTTTAGTATTGTTTTGAAGACCATGCTTATGATAGGTCTAATTGGTGTAAATGAGATGTAGTGAAAGGGGGGGGGGGGTAGTATCCTTTTTGGAAGAGGCTCATATTTTTGAAGAAACAAGTACCATGACTGAAAATGGGAGGCTAATTAATTTAGTCCTTACAAGGTATTTTGTGAGCATTTTGGGCAAGAAATGAGGAGGCCAAGATGAGAACTTGGCAGCACCTTGGCAAGACCAAGACACGGCCATGACAGCCCCCTGGCAGCACCTCTGGCAGAACCCTGCAGGAACTAAAGCCTGCTCAAGGAACCTGCGAGAACTTCTGCAAGAACTCTACAGGAATTCTGCTGGAATGAGTCTGTTTTGCTACAAGGAGCTGGCATATTATTATCCTTGTGAGTTTTCAGCACATGGGAGGTGTTCAAGGACAAATGACATCTTGTGGTCCTTTCTTTTGTCCCTCCTAACAACTACAAAGTTGCTGCAACTTTATGGAAGCAATGGACTAGCTATGCAAGTTGCCAAGATGTCCTTTTCATGTCACATGACTAGTTTAGGATGGTAATTTTCCAGCTTGTTATTTTGTCCTCTTGTTCCTTTTAATTGTAGCCATTAGATTTAGCTTTTAGATGAATGGATAGGATGTAATGTGAGCCCCTATATAAGGAACTCACCACCCAATGTAATATTCAGTTTTTGATAATGAATTAAAAGAGTTGTGTCAAACACAAACTTGAGGGTTAGCTCAAGGAGCACCTCGTCACAACCAATAGTGGCCATGCCTTTCTTGGTTGTACGATTAAGGGAGGTTAACCTGTGCTAGGCTGTGGTAAAGCTCTCCTAATCGGCCAGGCCTGGTGGTCGCCCTGTGCTAGGCTGTGGGTGATCGACCTACGTCTGTTAGTGAGGTTAGTTTGGTTCTGTGCTAGGCTGTGAGCTAAGCTAAACTTGCTGTCCAGGTTGAGGTCCAAACTTGTGCTTGTCTGTAGTTTGGGTCTTGATCATATCGAGCTTGTGTTAGGGAGGTGGACTTGTGTGGTTCAACTCCTTGGCTCGAGTAGGTTGTGGGTTGAGCCATGAGCCGGTCTTGTGGCCCTTGGTTCACAACCATATCTTTCATGTTTTTCATAGGCTTAGGAAATAAATAAACCCCCATAAGTCCCCCTTCTGTTGCTGCCACTTTTGGGGCAGCCCCTTGGTCGTCATTCGGACTTTGGGCCGTTCATAGGGTCCTCCACAAAAACGCATAGACCCCCCTAGTTACGCTGCAAAGTGGTATCAGAGCTTAGGCTCTTGTGTTTTCTCAAACCAAGACGATCTTGGAAGAGTTGGGTCATGGATGTGCAAGGGAGTCGTCCTCCAAACCTGTGCAAGGCTGTGGTTTGTAGGTTCTAGTTTGATAACCTGTTAAGGACACTTGTGCTAGGCTGTAGTGTCTTGGGTCAAGCTAGGCAACGAAAGGATCCTAAACCTGTGCTAGGCTGTGGTTAGGAGTCCTCTTGTTGTTGTCTTCTTCATCATACATACTTCTACCTTTCTGAAATTGTGTTGTTGTGAAGTCACAGTCTAAGTTACTGTTGCGTTGTTGTTTACTACCTTATTTCTTTTCACACAAAATTTGAGGACAAATTTTCTTTAACAAGGGGAGTTTGTAGTGAAAAGGGGGGGGGGGGGTAGTATCCTTTTTGGAGGAGGCTCATATTTTTGAAGAAACAAGTACCATGACTGAAAATGGGAGGCTAATTAATTTAGTCCTTACAAGGTATTTTGTGAGCATTTTGGGCAAGAAATGAGGAGGCCAGAACTTGGCAGCACCTTGGCAAGACCAAGACACGGCCATGATAGCCCCATGGCAGCACCCCTGGCAGAACCCTGCAGGAACTAAAGCCTGCTCAAGGAACCTGCGAGAACTTCTGCAAGAACTCTACAGGAATTCTGCTGGAATGAGTCTGTTTTGCTCCAAGGAGCTGGCATATTATTATCCTTGTGAGTTTTCAGCACATGGGAGGTGTTCAAGGACAAATGACATCTTGTGGTCCTTTCTTTTGTCCCTCCTAACTACTACAAAGCTGCTGCCACTTTATGGAAGCAATGGACCAGCTATGCAAGTTGCCAAGATGTCTTTTCATGTCACATGACTAGTTTAGGATGTTAATTTTCCAGCTTGTTATTTTGTCCTCTTGTTCCTTTTAATTGTAGCCATTAGATTTAGCTTTTAGATGAATGGATAGGATGTAATGTGAGCCCCTATATAAGGAACTCACCACCCAATGTAATATTCAGTTTTTGATAATGAATTAAAAAGAGTTGTGTCAAACACAAACTTGAGGGTTAGCTCAAGGAGCACCTCGTCACAACCAATAGTGGCCATGCCTTTCTTGGTTGTACGATTAAGGGAGGTTAACCTGTGCTAGGCTGTGGTTAAGCTCTCCTAATCGGCCAGGCCTGGTGGTCGCCCTGTGCTAGGCTGTGGGTGATCGACCTACGTCTGTTAGTGAGGTTAGTTTGGTTCTGTGCTAGGCTGTGAGCTAAGCTAAACTTGCTGTCCAGGTTGAGGTCCAAACTTGTGCTTGTCTGTAGTTTGGGTCTTGATCATATCGAGCTTGTGTTAGGGAGGTGGACTTGTGTGGTTCAACTCCTTGGCTCGAGTAGGTTGTGGGTCGAGCCATGAGCCGGTCTTGTGGCCCTTGGTTCACAACCATATCTTTCATGTTTTTCATAGGCTTAGGAAACAAATAAACCCCCATAAGTCCCCCTTCTGTTGCTGCCACTTTTGGGGCAGCCCCTTGGTCGTCATTCGGACTTTGGGCCGTTCATAGGGTCCTCCACAAAAACGCATAGACCCCCCTAATTACGCTGCATGAGAAGCTTTGAATGATATCTTGAGGTGCGAAATACTTTTGAGGTTAAGTGACTTCTTGTGATTTTCTAGTGTGTACCTTTGGGTATATGCTTGGTAAAAAAATACTTGGCTATAATCATTGGATTTAAAATTTTGATATTATATCATGGTATCGGAGACTTGGTTGAAGTAGTAAGTCGTCATGATAGATTAAACCATGTTACTTAAGGATTATGGACATGAGTGGAATCTGATTAGATGAGCTATGACGGTGATGCCTTAAGATGATGATGACGTTTTGTTCGGTGTTCTACCTTGTGGGCCATAGGAGTTGACAAGAGACTAGTATGAAGAATTCCTTGTTAGTCCTTCGATTTTGAAACCTTTGAGAATGTGTCAAATTTTGGAATTGAGAGAATGTTACTATACTTGAGTTGCAATTCCGCAATTGGGAATCCGTGTTATATGAAAGGATTGATGAATTGGGTTGTAATCTATTTGTTAAATCTAGGTGTACCTTACTTTAATGATTTGTGTTACGAGGGTCCCTTGTAAGAGACCTTTGTTATTGGGATGATTTGCTTTGCTATCACCCTAAGTCTGAAAGGAGAAATTTTGTGGATTAAACCTTAAACCTTTACTCGTGCCATTATCCCTTTTTACTTCCATTCTTGAATGTTTTTGTCAAGATTGATCTTTAAGGAATCGCATGCTCGTATCTTATTTCTTACTCGGATATCTTCATAACTCTACTATCTGCTTTATCTCTTTCTTGACCTCGTTTTTTTTCAGCGTTCCTTTCTTGTAATCGCGTGCCTGATAATTCTCGTGTTCTCCTTGAGATTCCTTATCGTTTCCTATTTCGTTGCTGCTTCATCTTCTCTCTAGTGGATTGGATATCCCGTTTGTAAGACTCAGAGAATAAGTGTAATGTATTTTGGGATTCTTTAGCTAGAATATGTGTCTTTGGGTTGAGCAAATTTCATGTTGTCTTTGATCATGGAAAATAGGACTTAAGCTCTAGGATGAATCCTAATAGTGATAATGTATCCTCTCTTGGTGGTTTTAGATTTGGAGCTTGGTATTGTAGTGTTATTTTGAGAATTGAGTTGATCATGATAATAGTTTGTTGATGTTGGGTATTATAACGGTTGCTTGGGATGTCATTTGGGAATTAGATGTCTCTAATTGGTGGATTCTAAAAGAGACTTTGCTTTAGGGTAATTAAGCCGGCACCCAAGGCTTGAGGAGTATTGTCATAAATGAAAATTGATTCATTTTGAGTTTTAGATGAACTAGATGATTTGAATGGTTGTCTGATTGCCAAGTGATTGGCCATTTGTGGTTTGGAATTAGTAATCCTCTTTTATTCTTAAGGAATCATAGTTTGAGATTGAGAAATGTTCGTTGCAAGCTTTGGATAGTGAGTGCCCAGTTGTTATGGAATATAGAGTTAGAATGGTGAACTTATTTATCTTGAGGATTAGTAACCACCATAGTTTGCTAATGTGACTATTTATATTTGAGGCTTCGAGCGTAGTAATGATCGAATTAAGGATGTTATGGCATATTAAAGAATCATTATAATCGATAACGGATTGTGGATCTTCCCTTGTCGTGAGACCTTGGATGAGGCTAGTTGAATCTTAGATAATTATGTTTGTTGCTTTGATTGGGATTGTTGTAAATAATGTTTATAAAGTTTAGCGATTTAGAATGGTTATGGTGTAATTGAGGTAAATTACATTCTCTTGAGGACTAGTTTATTAGTAGAGTTAGTGATGTTAAATTCTTGTAGATCTTCCTGCCGACTTCATCGTGATCTTCATATCCCCTTGACCGGCTGGCACACACTGCCAAACCTTATGCAATTCGTTCTTATGTTTTCATTTATAATATTTTCGATGGTTCGTTTATCGTATAAATTTACGTAATGACTTTAAATATTAATGTTTCGAATATATGATATTCCATTCGCTTGTATCGCATGTTTTGTGACGGTTTTTGATATGTCCCACTTTGAGTCGGTTTTTACACATGTTACGGTTTGAGCACTAATTGTTATGTGTTTTGTACTCTCATTCCCTTGGCTACCTCCACGTTCGTAAGGCTAGAATGTCGGAACGGGGAGTGTATCCTTACTGCTTAATTGCATGTGTTAGTGGGCATATGACGACGTCATTGGGAGGCGAACACTTTGCGTTGATCGACCCGGCCGTCAAATGTTGTATACTTGCAAGGTGGTGTCATTGCATGTAGCGTACCGCTTGTTATGATGCTTGTGCTCTTATCCGCCTCTTTCGTGAAGGTTGACCGAATTTGGGGTACTCGGCGTCTATGATTGACCGAGTCTTGGATGCGAAATGTTTATCGCATGTCGAATCGGAAAATGTTATTCCGAGAGTCTGGCCAAGTTTAGACTAGGATAGGATATTTATATCGTCGTCCTATCGGGAGGAAATTAGTCTTCATATACGAAATGTATTGAATCGTGTATGTGTTCAGGGCAATGTTTTATCCTGTGGATGCCATTTTAATCATACTTGCATGTAAACGGTGCTAGTGCGTGTCATTTACCGTGAGAGATAACGTATTGGTACGTTTGGATGGATGATTATATGATTGATTATTTGTGATCGTTGGATGACTTGACATGGTTTGTTTGTCGTGTCTCAATCTTATCAAACTTATGCCGCTAACGGTGAGATGTAAGCCCTAGTGAGTGTATGATTGCCTAAGAGTGTCTTCCCCGAGTCTATCTATAGCATGGTGGTTACGGATTTGTATTTCATGTACCGATATCTTATATATTGAATTGCTTATTTATTCTTATCGTATTTCATATGTATATCTATATATATGCATGCTCTACTTTCGTATTATCGTTTAAGTATGTTTAATGTGATATGGCTGTGATAAGTGAATATTTGTATGATTTTAATCCCCAATTTAGCTCGGTTTTGTATGTCATTTGTGCTTTGTTAAGCCATTTTGTGAGCTAATATCGTCTTCTACGCGAATTCCATGTTTTAACCTGTTTTTTGTAGGAAAAGTGACGTTTCTACGCCTTTTTTCTATATTTCCGAGCATTTATCTGAAACCCGACGATTTGAGAAGCGAGCTTGACCAAGTCAAAGGCACTCCAAGAAGGTTCACTAATTCAAAAGAAAGAAGAAGCAAAGACGATTTCGCAGTTGTCAGAAGATCGATCAGTTAGGCGAAGAAATCATCATTTTACATCAAACCCTATCAACAAACCCGACTCAAAAGGTCAATGGGGTCAATGAAAGTCAAGTTATTCACCAAGGGAGATGAAACGAAAGTCAAAGAGTGAAGAACACCACATACCCGATCGGGTAAGTGGTAAACCCGATCGGGTATGTTTGCTGATCCGAGCTTTTGTTTCGACTTCCTTTATTTTGTCCTATATGTTTAATGTATGACCCCTTCCCCACGAAACCTACTGCTATATAAGAGTACCTCAGCCACCACATCTCAACACACTTCTCTACACAACCCTAGATTAGAATTAGAAAACCCTAGCCTCCATTTTACATTTTTAGCGTCTTTAGTTTAGTTTTTTCTTTCTTTCTCCATTTTGTAGTTTTAGTTTTAGATCTTGTTTTCTCTAGTCTAGTTTAGTTCTAAGTTTCCTTCAATTGTAATTGTTCTACTTGTAATTGGAATTCTAGTTTCCGGGTTTGCATTTTCCTATTCAAGTTCCTATTCCATTTCAATCTTTGCTCATCCTTTCCGGTAATCCTTATTCTTGTTTTTACATTATAGTTTCATTTTCTTTTAGTATTTCCTTTATCATGTTTACCATTCTTAGTTTTATAATCTTAGTTTCCCTTTCATTGTTAATCATGCATAAGTAATCTTTGTTCTAGGGGAAGGGTTAACATGTCTAATTAATTTATAAGTATAAATTGATTCCGGGTAGAATTGTTTTAGTTGTCTCTATTTCTTGTTTGATTCTCATGATAAACTTTGATTTAAGGCCTTAATCAATTGTTTATACTTGTCAATTTCCGTCTCAAGGGCGAGAGTCGAGATGAAAATTAAAGGACTGGCAAGAATAGTTTAATGACCTAGCAAGGCTGAAAAGACGTTATGACCCGTTAAAAAGTCGGTATGAATCCGAAAGGAATATACCATTTAAAGACTTAGACAACTATGATTTTTCTAAACCCGTAATCAACTTTGATTTTATATTGATTAGCATGTGAACCCCGATCCCTAGATCCTTTTCTTTGTTGTATTGTTATCATTTTTATTATAGTATTTATTAATTAGTGACAAACATTTGCCAATCGTACAAGATAGAGTTCTAACCATAACTATTCACAAGTATCTCCCGTCTCCCCGAGATCGACCCCTTACTTCCCTAATTACATTAATTTGTTGTTATCCTAGTTTGGGTTGTTTATCTTTGATTAGGGTATGCGACAACCCTGTCAGGCTGGGAGAACCCGGAGTTACTCCCCACTGACTGTGGCGTTCATGTTTTTCATGGATGAACATGTTGCTTGATTGGATGCCTTTTTGCTTGTGGTATTTTGGGTTCGGGTGTGAGCTAGCGGGCGTTGGCCTGGATGATTCACCTCTAGACGCTCCTTAGCTAGTTGCTAAACAACTTTGTCTTTTGTTAACATTTTGAGAGACTTCGTCTCTTTGTAGTATATTCTACTTTGGTTTGTAATTATTTGACATTCCTCGTATTTTATCTTAGCATGTAAAAAGTTTTAAAAACACCGTATTTTACGCTATATAAATCACATGCTTGTTATGTTTTGTTTCCGCATTCGCGAGGGTTGTCACAATTTTAGATCTAGTCTTTCCTTTAGCTATTCTTGAACAATTGGGTTGTAATTTGAAGACAAGAGGAGACTCTTATTTGATTATTAATCCAAGTATCATCCTTTCTTACAAGTTTTGGTATAATCTCTCATCTTTATTTCATTACTTGTCTTTTAATCACTTGTTCTTGTTTATTTATCTAGTTTTTATGTTGAATATGTCTTCTCTTGTTTATTTCATATCAAATTTAAGTATCCATCTTTAATGTTTTCCTTCATTAGTATGAGTGAGTAGTGCCCTTCTAGGGTAGATGAGGGATCTTTTATAGGATCTTGGGGTTATAATGTGGTTTTGATTGTAAAAATCTAGTCTTTTGGTAATTCCTATATTTTGTGCACACCATGTGTTTGTAGAAATGCTAGAATGAGTAATTCATGCTTTCTTTCATCTTGTTGCTAGCTTAAGCGAGAGCTTGACTTATTTTTTGCTTGTGTGTGCCTATAGGAGTCTTGGGGGAGGTAGGGAGAGAATTCGACCAAACCTAGTGCAATATAAATACTCAGAAAAGTATAGATTTCAGTAGGTTTTAATGCTTGTAAGACACACACACAAAGGAAGACACAAAGGACTTGAATGGGACTCGGGTTTGTGTTGTAAGTTTCTGAATTTGTAAGAAAATGAAGTAAGAACAAGATAGTACTCTTTCAAAGCACAAAGCCAATGGATAGAGGTTGTGATGAATGATTCCAGCAACTCAGCAAAGAGTCATTCAACACTCTTCTAGCACTAAGCAAAGAAGGGACTCAAGCACACAACCATGAGTTTAGAAATTGGAAACAAAGGTTTCAATTTTTCATTCATTCATCAAATCTGATTTCATTAGGTTACAAAGCAAGGCTTATATAGGCCAAGAGAGACACATCTAAGGGTCTCAAATGCATCATCTAATGTACAATAAGTCGTGGCCTTGGCCTTACACAAATCAGAATACTAACTAGGATACAAAAGCATAAAGTAATAAAGCATAAAGCATAAGACAGAAAACAGGCTGCTCCTCTTTGTCTTGTTGTGCAAGGTCAATTAAGATGTGTAAGACCTTGGAGCTTGGGCTTGGCAGCTACCATCTTCAAGTACAAAGGGTTAGGATGTATTTCAAGTCGTGCCCTTGTCTTGCCTAGCCAAATATAGCACCCAAAACAGCCTTGGTACAAGACAATGCTGAAATGTCCCTATCTGGACCCATTTGTTTGTTCTTAGCTAAACCCGCTCTTTTATTGTGAATTAGCAAAAACTCTCCTGGACTTTTATCTTTCTAAGACTTTAAAATAAGGGTTTTAGGCCTTGGATTAACTTAATTCATATTAGAGGTTGCCTTAGACGAAGCTCTTTGATGTTGGACCTGAACCGGGTGAGATAGGACATGGACCCTTCTGATTGCATTTTGTAACACTCATAACTCTCTGCTCAGGATGAATTTTAGGACCCATGATAGATCATGTGAAAGCTATGGATGTTAGATTTATCCTCCAAAAAGAATCACCCCTAAACATTAAGTAGATTTTGAGTTATGCAACTTTGAGTGCAGATTGGTCTTAATCACATACCCAACAGACTTGCCACTAACTATACCCGTTTTGCTCAGGCCATAACTTTCACTTTAGGATGATGTAGGAGTACCCTAAGGTGCCATTTGAAAGATAAATGAGTTATCTTTCCCCTCCATTTGGAATCACACAAACAGCATGCTCCAATCTTCAGTTATGTTCCATTTGGTAAGAGGGAGTCAGACTGGTCTCTACATTGCACTCTTCTGTAGGGGATATCTTGTAGCCGCTATAACTCAAACTACGTACCTGCTATTGGGCTGATTCCAAATTCATTTTATACCCAAGACCATAAGCTTTCCAATGACTCAAGAATCAAAGGATTTGCACGAGTAGAACTTGAAATATGAAGCTTGAAAGTCAGGCCCGTACAATTGAAAGCTCAAGATGCTAATGTTGATCCTCTAAATTGCATTCATTTGGGATGTCTACTTTGACATCCCCATGGATGGTTGTATTAGCACAAAAACGAGTGACAATGCAACAAGTTTTGTTGCACCTAGGCAAGGAACCGTCTTTCACCGAGAGGTGGAGACCTACCATTACCTATCCTTAGTCCGACTTTACCTTCTACCATATTTAACCCCAACCTCATTAGCGAACCCATTTGCCTTAGTTTTCTTAATTCGTGTCTTAATCTCATATTTGCTCTTTTGTTAGACTTAGTTAGGTTTACTCACCTCCAATTTGTTTCTAGCTAGAATTGAACTAGAGTTTGACCAACTTACCTTAGAGCCTTAATCACCGTCCTTGTGGTTCGATCTCGACTACCCTACTACATTAGTTGAGTTTTTTGTTTGACCGGGGGAAGGCGACTAACCCCGCGTCAAAATGGCGTCGTTGCCGGGGACGGCAATATAGGATAAGGTAGCTTAGTCGGTTTTAGGCTTAATTAATTTATTACTTGTTTTCTCCCTTTGTCCTAGTGCATCAAGGTGCATTAGGGCCATCTGATTCTCTTTTGAGTGTATGAGTATGTGTTACATCGGGTCACTCTTTCCTCTCGACCGAGAGATAGAGAAAACCTTTCGGGTTAGAAGAATACACACTCTTACTTCCTTAAGAGGATCCCCACCTATTCTTACCTCCGTAAATACTCCACCACCCACAATTGAGCCTTCAACTTCACAAACCCCGCCTCCCACTTTATCACCCCTCATCATACCCACAAACATTCCCATAACCACACCACCCATAAATTCACCCACTTTTCCCCAGAATTCAAACAACACCCACTCACCAAATTCCCCAATTTCACCCATTTATCCAACAAACAACTTTTTCACCCTAAGGATGGGCCGGACCCTAATCGGTCTTGCTCGGCCATTAACTACGGAGCTATTGCCCCCAACACATTCGAACTCCGTCATCACGTCATCTCATTTATTCAACAAGACATCTTTCACGGGTTGAAGAATGAAGATGCTCATGAGCACTTGCTAGGTTTTAAGGAGAAGGTGGGGACAATCAAGAGGAATGGGATCACCGAAGACCAAATCTTACTCATGCTTTTTCCCTTCTCCTTGAAGGACAATGCAAGAAAATGGTTGAATTCCCATGAACCGGGAAATTTCACCACTTGGGCTAGTCTCTCAAAAGCCTTCATCACCAAGTTCTACCCCCCTCAAAAACCGCAAGAATAAGACATGAAATGCAAACTTTCAAGCAAAAAGACTATGAGACATTGAGTGAAGCTTGGGAGAGGTTTCGAGATCCTCTAACCTCTTGCCCTCAACATGGTATCCCGAAATGGTTGACTACCCAAATCTTCTTTCAAACTCTAGAGCAAAGATTTTGAGACATAATAGTGGCGGCCTCCGGGGGAAATTTCGACAAGATGAACAATGCCGCAATCACGGAGATGATTCAAAACATCTCCGAGATGGAGAATAGCTATGGTTCGAGAGAGAGAGAGACAGAGGGTAAGAGTGTAACAACCCGAAAAGTACCCAATTTTTCTAGTAAAAATATTTACTAACACTTTTCAGCAGACTTAAGTTTTTAAAATAGAATTTATTGTTTCGAGTCGTATTTTGAAATTCCGAGTTCGTATTTGGAATTTCTGAGAGATTTCATGAAAATCCCGTTTTTAGTCATCTTTGACCTTTCTTGACTTTTAAGTCGTCTTTGACTTTCGTTGACTTTTTATTTTTCCGACTCGCCTTGTCATTTTGAAGACCGAACTTTTAATTTAAAAAAAAAATATTTTAATTTATTTTATTAAATTTATTAGGAGTTTGATAATTTTAAATATAATTTTTTTACTTTTTATAATTCGGAATTAAAGAATAACTTTTCTTTTAACCCAAACGTCATTTAACGATCCCTTCCCGGATCACTGACGTTCCGAAACACGCTTTGACATGATCACACTCCCCATGTCACTGTTTTCCACTCATATAGATCTTTATTAATATGATTAAACGAATAAAATATCTAAGATAATTTGTCAACTTTATCGGTCTGTCAACTTAAATTCCGCAATCGCTTAAAAACAGACCCGATTTCTCTTCTTTTCTCACGTCTCTTTCTCCTCTCTTAAAGCTTGATATTGTCTTTCTTTTCATTACTCACTAACAACTTTTCATTTTCCAACAAATCAACTTAAGATCAAATTAATCGTTCTTCATCGTTCTTGAACGTTCTTCGTCGTTCTTCATCCGTTCTTCGTCGTTCTTGAGCAAAATCATCATAAAACCTTCATTTCTTAATTACATCCGTCCTAACTTATATTTCTGGAATCTCCTCTTCGCTCTCCATCTTCAAGTACGGTTTATTTTCAATTCCGACAAAATCGTTTTCAACACTTTAATTATGGAAAATCAAAGTTTTAATTCTAATAATGTTTTTCTTGTCATTTCTTATAGGGGAAGATTTTGAAGACGTGTTTGGTGACTCATATATTTTAGGAGAAGATTAGAAGACGGGTTTCTTATTTTCTTAGTTCTTATTACTTTGGTGCTACTTGATTTTAGCTAGCTAAGGTAACGATTCCGAGTTACTCGACGAATTAATGTTACATACCTTTAGTTGTTGTTTATGATTTACGGTTTTTAATTAGTAACATGATAAGTAATCATTTTTATTATGTTGTATGAATTTATGACATGTTTGGTGTTCTTGACATGTTTGAATGATTTGTTCATAATCATGATTTTTGTATGGATGATTGTTAAAATGGTTGTTTGTTAATTAAAAACATGTTAGAATTAATTTAGAATGGATGTTGGTGTTGGACCGTGTAGGGGCTGTTTTGTGGGGCTGGAAACCGGTCCAAACCAGGCCGGTTCAGGCCGGTTCAGACCCGGTCCAGCCCGGTCTGGTTGGTCCGTGTTTGGTCCTTGTGGGTTGTGTCGATGTTTGATTGTTTTGTTGTTGTTTTGACGGGTTTTAAATATGTTATGCATGCGGGGAAATATTAAGTAACGGTTTTTAGAAAAGATGACCAAAACCGGTCTAAAATGAACCGTGGGTTCCCTTGAACTTGTGACGGTTTTTGAGTATTGTTATTATATCGTGTTTTGTAATTTTTAGCAAGTGGGAAATTTTAATAAGTAAATTATTTAATTAAAAGCTTTTCATTATATTATTATTTCTCACATGTTAGAAATCATAATACGAGATTTTAGTTTAATTTGATATCATGTAAGTCAAGCGGGGTTTTGGTAAGAATCAATAAATTCACATGTTAGAAATAGAAGGAAATAACATGAAATGAATGTGATATTCTTATGTTCAAGCCTCGATGGCTAAGACTCTGTTTCTAGCCGGTTTGACCAAACGGGTTTGGTCAAACTAAGATCTAGTCAGCCCCGTTTGACTGATGACCCGTCGCGGGACTCGGGTCGGGGATTTGTCTTCAGGTAAGGTTTTATTTAAATGAATGAATGAATGAGCCTTAGTAGATATGAGGCGATATGATATTTGAATATGATTTTTATGCAATTAGTCACATGATAGGAAGTTTTTCCCGTGACTGTTTAATTATATGGTTGGTGTCGTGTTGACTAAGTACCCATAGAGAATTATGAGTATATGGCGTCTTGACCATTCTAATTCTAAATGAGTATCTTGGACCATGACATTGATAGGCCCGTACTATCTTTAACGAGCATATGGAGTTTGCCGCTTGATAGCTTTTGTGTTCCCGGCTTGATGGATCTTCAAGTCGGGGCATGGCTGCCATGGTTTCCACTTTGGGAAATGGAGCCAGCTTTAGTACTAGCCAACCCTTTGATGGATCTTCTTAGGGGTACTCATGTGATTGTATCATGGGTCTTGGATGCGATGGATCTTCGCATTTCTCTAGGTCTGCGCAGTCTAGGTTTAGGGTTGAGTCGTATCTTGGACATGTTATTAGGGTAACCTCTGAGCTAAGATATGTGCTTTGGATCTGGGCCATGTTATTAGTGTAACCGCTGAGCCTAGATGTGTGCTTGGTATTTGGGCCATGTCATTAGCGTGACCGCTGAGCCTAAATATTTAAGTATATCCTACCTCGTGGTATAGACTTGAGTTACAGAAGTCTTCTATTGACGTCACTAAGAACTTGTGCCTGTTTGTAGAAGTATTGGTCTTTCATGTTTGATGGTTCTATGAGTTTTAGAAGGTGAGATGCAAGCCGGCTAAGATTGATAGAGTTTGGATTACCGATTGTTAACTGATTCACATGATTACGTGTTGATTAGGGTGTGAGTGTATCACGGCCATGTTTCTGAGAGGAACCTCTGAGCTAGCATACCAGCTTCCCTACCTCGAGTTATAGTTTATTATCGGTTTCACATGATAGCTTTCACATGCTAGGTTATTTGTTAGTTATCTGTTTCATAACATGAAAAGCATATCATATATGTAAAGTTTTGTATTATTCATATACTTGCTTTATGTTTTATTCATGTTTTATTAAACCTTTGACATTTCGTGCTGGGGAACTCGAGTTTACTACCCCACCGACTGTTGCTTCCCTTCCGTGTTTATTTTAGCGGTCGACACAGTGGGTGAGGCTACATTGGGTACATTGACGAGCTAGCGCGCGAAGTATTACCTTGGACCTATATTCGGTTCTTAGATTGTATATTATTATACACTCTTTTATTTCCTTATTTATACGGGAGATATGTCTCCCGTCTTGTATATTTCTTTTGTATAATATTATTTCCGTTTTGTAATGAACCTTTTTATTTATGACACCTTCGTTATGTATTCTCATATTTTATTTAGTTAAATTATTTTTTTTCTTCCGCAAATTTGAGGGTGTCACAGTTGGTATCAGAGCATTTTTGCTCCCGACGCACGTTTGTGTACCCTTGTATAAATAACTTGACCTTAATAAAATAATAAACTTGTGAGATAGAAGGGTAGGATGGGTAGATTAGGTTATGTTGTAGTCTATTTGTTTATGCTAATTGTTAGGAGTAACTTAATTTGTTTTGTTTCTTATGAAGAAGGTTGGACCTCGTGTAGAAGAGATCGTTGTTACTACCAACCAGGTCCCTCCTCATAAAGAAGACAATTGCCAAGGGGCTATGCTTGGGTGGCTAGCCAGATTGCTAGGAGCAATATTACGCCTTAGGGTGGAATATGTGTTACCTAGAAGGAGTATCCTCTACCGAAGATTTGAAGATTTATAAAGCCTAATTGAAGTGAATTCTTTCTTCATCTGCGAATTCTCTCGTCCTTATAATATTATGCCCTCTTCTTTCTATCTAGGTGCTTCTTTCTCTTCCAACCTATTTGCCTCTTGAAAATTTCTCTTGATAGTTCCTTCATCTTTCCATTGGTATCCTTACCTCCCTCTTGTACCATTTTTAGGGATGTCATAACCATCGGGTGGTGGTATATTATACTTAGTCGGAAGAACTTTGAATCTTGTGGAATATTAGTGTTTGTTAGAATGAACTTGTGATTTGGGGAAAATAGTATAGATCTAATTTCACTCTATGGTGGTGAGAGTGGGTATCCTTGAGGAAAGTGTGGCAAGGTTTGTTTAATGATTTTAATGCTTGAAGCTTGTCATGACTTGTGTGTAAATAGTTCATGATATTCGAAGGTGTAAAGTCGAATGAGTTGGCTATTACTTCTTAACTCATTGGTAATTTAGTCTTTTGGAATTAGAAGTTAGTATTGGTGAAGACCATGCATATGATATGTCTATTTTGGAGTAAAGAAGAAGTTTCGAATATGAGGCCTAACCATCCTATTAAGCTAGTTCCGTGTTTGGATGATTACAAGGATTGAAGGATAAACTTAGGAAGAAACTCTCCTAGTGGTTTTAGACTATGAAAACTTGAAGTTGCAATATCTTTTTGAGGATCGAAATAAGCTTAATAATAGTTGTAGTTGTGGTTAGAAAATTGAGTGATTTTAATGTTACTTGGGAATTTGTGGTCGTTAAAGGTTGGACCCTAACGGGAATCAATACTTTGTGGAATTTGGATTTGATGACACAACTTGAGGAATATCGACATAAGCGAAAACCGATGTATTGAGAGTTTGGAAGAGTTAAATAAATTAATTACGGTCACATTGCCCTATGTTTGGCAAACGTGAAGTGAATCGAGTTTTGTGTGACTAATCTCTTTGAGGTTTCGAGATTCAACTTTGGAGGATGAGAGGATTCATTGTAAATAAGTTGAAGTAATGAATTTTTGGAATAAATTGGATTAAAGGATTTCATAGTAAGTCCTTTACTTTGTGGTTGTTGGCGGTTTTGTTTCCTTAATTATAATATTTTGATGGTGATTTCCAATAATAGTTTCGATGGACCTTAGAAGATTTTTATTGAATTGGAATAATTGGGAGTTGCTACTCGGTGTGACATGCTTATGAAATATCTTGGTAGGAATCCGATGATTGAAATGTTGAGGATATATTGCACTCCCATGAGGACTGGTTTACTTGTACAGTTAGTATTGTCGAGTTACAATCGACATTAGAATTATCATAGATGGATGATAGTTTTGTGATTCATTCCTCTCTTTTCTCTCTTTCTTTTCGATTTATTCTTTCGAATATTTCGTTCCTTCTATCAATTATCATCTCGTATAGATAGGTTATTAAAAGCTTTAGTTAGAAATTTTAGGTATAGATAGTAGTGTTATTACTTTTACTATAGAATTTTTTAACTAAAAGCTTTTGGAAATTTTTGATGATTTCAAGTATTTTACCGTCAAGGAGTGTTGAGACTCGTTATTGGAGACGTTCGATAACTAGTTTTCTCATTTATTGATGCGAAAATGTATCTTTTAAGTCTTTGATGTGGACGACGAGGTTTTTGACCGCGGACGAGAACCTTCCGTTCCATTGATAAGATCCTATATTTATATTACAAGTATATTTTAAACAGTTTCGATATAAACCTACATATATGTTACTTTCCTTCTTCTAAGTTTCGAGGACGAAACTTTTTAAAAGAAGGGGTGATTGTAACAACCCGAAATATACCCGATTTTTCTAGTAAAAATATTTACTAACACTTTTCAGTAGAACTTAAGTTTTTTAAAATAGGAATTTTTGTTCCGAGTCTTATTTTGAAATTCCGCGTTCGTATTTGGAATTTCTGAGGGATTTCATGAAAAGACCGTTTTTAGTCATCTTTGACTTTTCTTGACAAAAGTCGTCTTTGACTTTTCCTTGATTTTTTTTAAAGTCGTCATTGACTTTTTCTTGACTTTTAAGTCGTCATAAACTTTTCTTGACTTTTAAGTCATCTTCGACTTTTCTCGACTTTTCAGTCAACTTTGACTTCCGTTGACTTTTCCCGACTCGTCTCATAAGTTTGAAGACCGAAATTTTATTTAAAAAAATAATATTTTTGATTATTTTTATTTGGATTTATTAAGATTTATCATAATTTAATATAATTATTTTGAATTTATTCGGAATTTAAAGAATAACGTTTACGGTTTTAACCGAACGTTATTTAACCATTCCCGACTCATCGTAAAGCGCGAAACGAAACCGAAACTCGACTTTGGCATGAGTCACGCGCCCAGGTCATCGTTTTCCACTCACATTAGATATTTTAATTCTTTTGATTAAACTAATAATAATATCTCGATATTTATTTACTTTATCGATCAGTTAACGAAAATTACGCAAATCGTTTACAAAACTGACCCGATATCACCCATACCACACGGTTTTTCTTCCTCTCTTAGCCTTGATATTTTATTTCTTTTCATTATAATAACATAATATCTTGATATTTAATTCAATTAACTTACTATCTAATTAATTACGGTAATATAATTATTATACCGGGTCGATTCCATAACAACAATTTCAAACCCAACTCACTATTTTGCTCTATAAACTCACGGCTCACACACTCCACTTTACGCACAAACAACTTTTCATTTTTCAACAAATCAAATTAAGATCAAAATATCACTTTCTTTAATCGTTCTTGAGCGTTCTTCGCGTTCTTCATCCGTTCTTCATCGTTCTTGAGCAAAACCTTCATAAAACCTTCAATTTCTTAATTAAATCCGTCCTAACTTATTTTGTCTCTACTCTCCTCTTCGCTCCGCGTCATCTTCGCCGTTAGCGTATTTTATTATCAATTCCGTCAAATAAATCGTTTTCAGACTTTAAATTATGAACTCATATTATTAACAGTTCATAATATGTTTTTCTCTGTTCATTTCTTTAGGGGATATTTGAGACTAGTTTGGTGACTCGTATATCTTAGGAGAAGACTAGAAGATGGGTTTCTTAGTTCTTAGTTCTTATTATTTTGGTGCTACTTGATTTTAGCTAGCTAAGGTAACGATTCCGAGTTACTCGACGGATAAATGTTACATAGCTTTGGTTTACTTTAGTTTTTGGTTCATCTTTAGTTTTTGTTCATATGATTATGATTTTATGATTTTAGTTAGTAACATGATAATTGGTTAATTTTATTATGTTGTAGGAATTTATGAATATGTTGGTGTCCTTGTTATATTTTTATGATTTCTTCATGATGATGATTGTTGCATGTTGGATGGTTAAATTGGATGTTTAAAAATGGATGTTGTTAATTATAACATGTTAGAATTAATTGGGAAGTGTGGTTGTTTGAACCGTGAAAAGGGGTCGTGTTGGGGCTGTGACCCGGCCGGTCCAGGCCTGGTCAGACCGGTTCAGGCCGGTCCAGCCCGGTTTGGATTTGGTCCGGGTGGGGTCCTTGGGAGTTGTGTCGATATTTGATTGTTTGGTTATTGTTTTGACGGGTTTTAATTATGTTAAGCATGCGGGAAAATATTAGAAATCGGTTTTAGAAAACTTAAATCAAAACAGCCATTTTAGCCAAAACAGGCCGTGGGGCCCATCCAGGCCCATGTGGGGTCCGGCCCAACTCAGCCCGTGGGTCCCACTTTGGGACTTGTGACGGTTTTTGAGTTATCGTCATTTTTATCGTGTTTTGTAAAATTTAGCAAGTGGGAAATATTAATAAGTAAAATATTTAATTAAAAAGGTTTTTCATAAAATTATTATTTCTCACATGTTAGAAATTATAAGACGGGGTCGTAGTTTAATTTGTTATCATTTAAGTCAAGCGGGTTTTTGGGTATAATATGATAATTCACCTGTTAGAAGTAGTAATAAAATAACATGTAATGAATATGTTGATTTTATGTCTATGTGATAAAGACTCTGCTTCTAGCCGGTTTGATCCAACGGGTTTGGTCAAACTAAGATCTAGTCATCCCCGATTTGACTGATGACCCGTCGCGGGACTCGGGTCGGGGGTTTGTCTTCAAGTAAGGTTGTATTTAATTAATGAATTAGCCTTAGTAGATATGAGGCGATATGTTATTTGATTATGATTTATATGCAATTAGTCACATGTTAGGAAATGGTTTCCGTGACTGTTTAATTATATTGTTGGTGTCGTGTTGACTAAGTACCCATAGAGAATTATGAGTATATGGCGTCTTGACCATTCTAATTCTAAATGAGTATCTTGGACCATGACATTGATAGGCCT
Organism: Heliosperma pusillum; assembly: GCA_022085475.1. Lineage (NCBI taxonomy): Eukaryota > Viridiplantae > Streptophyta > Magnoliopsida > Caryophyllales > Caryophyllaceae > Heliosperma > Heliosperma pusillum. The sequence continues at coordinate 20,037 of JAIUZE010012148.1, read as the reverse complement.
TACTATCTTTAACGACATACGGAGTTTTGTCGCTTGATAGCGTTTGTGTCCCTTGGCCTGGGGGCTTATCCCCAAGTCGGGCCTGGCATCCAAGAGTCCGCTGTGGAGAAGGAGCCAGCTTACGTACTAGCCCTCTGTTTAGGGGGTCCGCCTAGCAGAGTTTCTCATGTACGGTTATGTCATGGGACGGGGAATGTAATAGCTGTTGTTGCTAGGTCTGATCAGTCTAGGACTAGGATGTTTTACTACCTTGTGGTATAGCCTCGAGGTACAGAAGTCGACTATTGACTGTCCTAAGAACTTATGCCTGTTTGTAGACGTATTGGTCTTTCATGTTTGTATGATTCTATGAGTTCTAGAAGGTGAGATGCAAGCCGGCTAGGATTGATAGAGTTTGGATTACCGATTGGTAACTGATTCACATGATTACGTGTTGATTGGGGTTTGAGTGTATCACGGCCATGTTTCTGAGAGGAACCATCTGAGCCTAGCAATACCAGTTTCCGACCTCGAGTTAATAGTTTTTTCGTTTCACATGATAGCTTTCATATGATAGGTTATATGTTAGTTAATTGTTTCATAACATGAAAAGCATATCGTATATGTTAAGGTTTTGTATTTTCCATATACATCTCTTTTATGTATTCATGTTTTATTAAACTCGACATTTTGTGGCTGGGAGAACTCGGAGTTACTCCCCACTGACTGTGGCTTCCGTGGTTATATTTAATGCGGTTGGCAGGTTTGTGATGCATACATTGGGTACATTGACGAGCTAGCGAGCGAAGTATTTACCTTGGACCTATATTCGGTTCTTAGATTGTATATTATTATACACTCTTTCATTTCCGTATTTATACGGGAGATATATCTCCCGTCTTGTATATTTCTTTTGTAGAATATTATTCCGTATTGTAATGACCTTTTTTATTTCAGACACCTTCATTATGTATTTTAATAATTTTTTTTCTTTCCGCAAATTTGAGGGTGTCACAGAATCATCCAATTTATTTCTGAATACCCATCGAGTACCAATCACAGTTCGATTAGGAGGTCGTGGTACCAGGTGCCATACTTTATTACGTTCGAACTGTTGAAGCTCCTCTTGCATAGCTACAATCCAATCGGATTCTGCAAGAGCTTCCTTGATGTTGGTGGGCTCTATGGTAGACAGAAAAGAATAGAATGAACAAAAGTTATTTAATGTTCGCCTCGTTTGAACTCCCTTATTCAAACTTCCTAGGATACTATCCATAGGATGAGAACTCATATATTTCCATTTCTTAGAGTTCCTAGGCTCCTCATCATCTGATGAACTATCATTTTCCTCAAATGATTCAGAATCAAGATTGGTTCCCCCTGAGTTGGACTCTGGGTTATAGCTGAAGTTGGTACAACTTCAGTTACACCATCTTGGTTCTGGTTCAAAGTTATAGCATCATCAGCTATAACTTCAGTTTCCTTTTCCTTGTTTTGAGAAGAGACATTCGTATCATCAACAATTGTCTCAGTTTTCTGTTCAAGGTCATTTGCGGATTTATCAAGTTCATCATTGATTCCTTCAATAACTTCTTCATTATTAATTGGCTCGTCATCTCTGGAGAGGCGAAAGTCTGGATCATTCATGTCCTCTTCTTCATTCTGTTCAACTTGCTCAGGCACATTATCTTCATTAAATAAAATATGAACACTTTCTTCTATGCACAACGTTCTTTTGTTAAAAACTTTGAAAGCTTTACTATGATTAGAATAACCAACAAACACAGCTTCGTCACTTCGTGGATCAAATTTGCTCAAATTACTTTTTCCATTATTATGGACAAAACATTTACTCCCGAAGCAACGAAGGTGAGCTATATTGGGTTTTCTCCCTCTTAAAAGTTCATAGGGAGTCTTTTTGAGAATAGGTCTAATCATAGCCATAGTGCGGGCCATGTCCTCTAATGTTCTATTCATACGTTCCACGACACCATTTTGTTGTGGGGTTCGTGGTGCAGAAAAGTTATGTCCTACACCATTCTCCCTACAATATTCTATAAAAGCTTGATTATCAAATTCAGTGCCATGATCCGTACGAATGGAAACTAACTTTTTTATCATACTTGTTTTGGGCGAGCTTCATTAGTACTACAAACTCATCGAAAGTTTCATCTTTAGTAAATAGAAAGATAGGCCATACATACCTGGAGTAGTCGTCGACTAGGACGAATACGTACCTTGATCCACCTCGGCTTCTAACTTTCATAGGTCCACACAAATCCATGTGTACCAACTCAAGTGGACGCTCTGTACTTACTACTCGTTTTGGTTTGAAAGAAGATCTAACTTGTTTACAACGGGCACATGAGTCACACATCTTTTCTTGTTCGAATTTGATCGAGGGTAAACCTTCAACTAAATCCCAAGACTTAAGTTTCTTTAAAATCGTTGGACTGATGTGTGCAAACCTCTTGTGCCACAAGCATGAGTCATCCACAGTGACTTTCATGCACGTAAAGGAACTTGTAGTGACTTTGTTTAAATCAATCATATACACGTTCCGTTTACGTAGACCTTCTAAGATAACATTGCTAGTTCCTTCAACTATGATACGACAAACATTTGAATGAAAAACGACTTTGTTTCCTTTGTCACATAGTTGAGAGATACTTAGCAAGTTATGCTTAAGGCCATCTACCAGATAGACGTTATTGATAGCATGTGAAGAAGATATACCAATCTTACCTACACCAATTATGTTGCCCTTCTTGTTGTCTCCAAAAGTGACCTTGCCACCGTTGAAGGGTTCTAGTGAAAGAAATAAATTCTTGTTTCCAGTCATGTGCCTCGAACATCCACTGTCGAGATACCAAAGATTGTTTTCTTTCACTATTTTCTGCAGGAGAATCAAATACAGCTTTTAGGTACCCACGCTAAGTTGGGTCCTTTATGGTTAGTGACTCTATATATTTGATCCTTCCTAACCCATACCTGTTTGACAATTCTTTTCTTCTTAGGATAGGGTTTGCTAGGTTTATTATATTGATTATTGTTACGGCGCACTGTAGGTTTAGACGACTGCCTCTGATTCACATTAGGTTTAGATTTTGAAGGTACAGATGTGTAATCGAAGGCCATGTCATAAAACCATCTAAACTCATTGTTTCGAACCTCATCACGTTGAGGATAAGATTCTGACTCACTAGACACGTCATGCTCTTTCACAAAATCAGTTTGATTTTTGTTGTCGTTAACATATTTAACACAATTATCTTTAACATGACCGTTGTGACCACAATAATTGCAAATCAGATATTCTGAAAGATTGACGTACTTCCTTCTTCTGAAATCACGGTCAGAAGGAGTGGATTTGCACTTATCATGGTCTCTACGACTATAGCATTCATGACCAAGACCTTTCTTCATGTTATTATTAGACTGTTCGGTAAGGAAGTCTAAGACCTTTTGACTTCCTTCCCACTTATCATGGACTTTTCGTGCATGCAGGAGCAATTCCTTCAAAGACTGAATTTCTTTTTGACACGACGAATGATCTACATTCAAGTCTTTGGAGGGATTGTTCTTTTTGAAATTTTCACGAAAATCATTGAAACGTTTGTTCAGGATAAGTTTCTCCTCATTATGTTGACTTTTGGCTTGGGAGAATTCAGCCTTCAAATCTTTCAATTGCTGAGAAAGAAAAGAGTTTACTTTCTCATGATCAAGAATAACAACTTCCTTTGTCTTGGCTTGAGATTGTAAAAGCTCATTGACTTTCTTCAATTCTAAAGTTATAGCATCATTAGCTACAGCTTTGGCTTGAAGATGCTTAATGTTGAGTTTTAACTCTGAGATTATAGCTTCATTAGCCATAACTTTAGACTCAAGAGCTTCTTTCTCAACATTTGTCTTGTCTGAAGTTATAGCTGAAGTTGCCATAACTTTAGACTTGAGCTTTTTAGCTTTGGCCTTAAGAAGTTGTTTTTCCTCAGCAATGTCAAGAATTTGTTCTTTAAGATCTTTCAATTCTAGACTCTGCTCATGACAATGATCTAAGGCTTCTTCAAAATACTTAATTAAAGACTTCTTAGATAAATTCTTAACTTGTTTTTTAAGTTCAAGATGACTACCCTCTTCGTCATCTTCTGAATCTGGTTCTGAATCTGAGTTGCCAACAAGACACATCTCGGATTCGCTTTCATTGTCACTGTCAGAAATTAGGTCAAGACCGACGTTGCTTAGACACAAGTTGGCGACTTCCGCTTCTTCTGATTCGTCGTCCTCTGTGTCGAGATCTCCCCAGCAATAAGCCATCATTACTTGCTTGAATTCCTTCTTGGTTTTGTCTCGTTGATTTTTGTCTTTGATTTTCTTCCATGTAGGGCAATCTTTGATCATGTGATCATTATCCCCACATTTGAAGCAACCACGACTAGAAAGAGACCCTTTTGACTCAATTGGCTTCTTGTAAGATTTGTTAGTGTTGTTGTTAAACTTTTTCCCTTGTGGTTTGTTAAAGAACTTTTTCTTAAAACGTCTAGCAAATAACACTGTTTCATCTTCAAGATCCGAATCTTGTCTTTCACTAGATTCGGCCTGTAAAGCCACCTTCTTGCTATTACTATCATTTGCCGCATCTTCATCAAGAGTAATCGCATGAGCCATTAGGGTTCCAAGTAGCTCTTGATAAGATAGGTCAGATAGGTCTTTACATTCCTCAATTACCGTCACCTTAGGTCTCCATCGTTTAGATAGACTTCTAAGGATCTTTCTGGCAATTTCCTCGGAGTCAAAAGTTTTTCCAAGATTTTTCAATTCATTAATGATACTGGAGAAGCGAGTAGACATGCTGTCAAGCGATTCATTTTGTTCCATGGAGAACAATTCGTATTTTCGCATAAGTAGAGCTATGCGTTGCTTTTTGACAACAGTTGTCCCCTCATAAGCTAACTCAAGACCATCCCATATTTCCTTGGCAGTAGAACTAGATGAGAAACGATCAAATTCAGTATGGGTCATGCCGTTTTGCAACAGACTAATAGCCTTTGAATTTTTCTCAGCTTTCTTATAATCTGCCTCAACATAGTCATCTTCTTTCTTTTCGATGGAAGTGCCTGTAGCCGTTCCAAGCATGATCTTATTAGGACCATTCTTAATGATTAGCCAACACTCCCAATCGTTACCCTTTATGAAATGGGTCATCATATTTTTCCATAAACTGTAGTTCTTCCCATCGAATACGGGACACTTCAGATGTTTGGAATCCATTAAAATAAAAATAAATGCAGCGGAAAATAAATAATAAAAAGATAAATGGATCAGACTCCTTGCTGTAAGGCAATCAAGAGCACGAGGCTCTGATACCAATTGTAGAGTCTATTGATCGAATACGAAAGAGGGGGGGGGGGGGTGAATTGAGTATTAAAAACTAGCCCCACTTTTTCGATTTATATGATATGTAATTAATTATTTGATCTTATGAATTAAAATCAACTAATTAATTAATCAAAGTAAGCGCGAATAACGAAATAACGAAAAGTAAAGAGATAAGAGAGAGGCACACGATTTTTGAAGTGGTTCAGTTTCACACGTTGAAACCTACGTCCACTATTCTCGATTAATAATTTTTAGTACCTTTCTACGGATTACAAAAATTACCAACCCACTCGTATAATCAACACTATGATTATAACTCAAGGTGAGTATCGCTAAATACCCTATACTATCTTACGCTAATAAGAAAGTACAATATAACTCACACAGATTCCCGTTAAGGAATTGTAAGCTTATAATGATGTACTATTATCCAATAACGTATTTCACTCAAGCGATTGATAATAATTGATGCACGACTCTTTTAAAAACAAACTCTAAAAAATAATAAATATTTGCTCAAAGGTTTGCTTTAAAACGATTTTGGAAAATCAACACAAGTAAAATAAATAGCCGTGTGATGTATTGTGTTTCGTGTGTATGTCGTGTCTTTTAAAGAGTAGTATGTGAATGAGTATTTATAGAAGAAGAATCATAGTAGATCTAAAACCCTAGCATAATATTTAATAAAGATACTTATCTTATCATAAAATAATATTTGCTAATCTTATAGAAATATCTTTATCTCAAAATATTATTTGGTTTATCTTATAGAAATATCTTTATCTCAAAATATTATTTGGTTTATCTTATAGAAATATATTTATCTTGATATCTCAAAATATTGTTGTAAAGATATAGTAGAATCCTAGATTAGGTAAACTAAGGAAACAAACCTAAGGAGGCCGGATTCACCTAGCTCACGAAACCCTAGGAGGCACGCAACCCTAGGAGGCACAATACTAGGTTTCCACGAAACCCTAGATGGCTCCAACCCTAGGTGGGCTAATTAGGTTAACAACAAATTGAGATAGAATCTATTAGAAACCCTAGGTAGCATGACAACCCATAAGTTGTATTACTAACCAATAGAATCTCATAAATATATTCTCTAATAAAACTTTTGATAAATATAAAAATACTCTTTCACTTTTGAAATCATTTCAAAACATTTTATATCCAAAATCATGCATCAATATTTTATCATCCAAAATCATAGACTAAAGCTATAATTTTGAACATAAAATCTCTCGAATGGAATAGTTACCGAATGACGACCTATACTATCTAATCTTCACAAAGATCTTCAGTATACGGATCATCTCTTCATCTTGATCACAAAGACCCGCCATCTCGAGTCTTGTGTAGATTTATGTAGATCTTGTTTGAAGCGATTTTCCTTAAAGTTATGCCTGGTTAGCTATAACTTCCATGTTCACTTCCAAAGTTATTCATGAAGTTGTTATAACTTTGTCTCACAGACTTTATCAAAGTTATGCCTAACTTTGATCTTTCTTCTCATAATTGTTGCTAGCTATAATAAGACTAAAGCACACAATTACACGCATATGATATATCGAGTAAAACATATTATTACGTAAACACATGTCATTATCAAAACTATCAAATTGGTCCAACACTTTATTTACCGAAAGTTTAGCTTAGTGTGGGTGACATTATTTCCTGCAGGTTTGTGTAGAGCTTCCAGACTCGTCAGAAATATTTGGATCTTTTTTGCATTCCAAATTTTCAAACTCCTTTGTGTATTATGGAGTTGGTTTTCCTTAGATATGCCCCATTCACGACCTCTCTTAATTATGGACCTCCATCTACTTCGGCCATGAGGCATTACTCCGCGATGGACTGAATCAGGCTTCAGCCGATGCAGTGACACTATCCTGCTATGATGTGAACATTCATATGAGCAATTCAGGCACTCAGTTTCCCATGTAGGATGCATTATCCAAATCTTCTTTACATTGAAGGGCACGTTAGAATTGTGGCAGAGAACTTTATCCAATTGTGGTTTATTGTTGAAGGTTTTTCGCCCGTGTCCTCTTCTTGATAAAATTGAAAGATGTTATCATCACTCTTTTTCAAGCTATTTGCTTCTCTTGAGTTCTTGTAAAATAGTTGAGATTTTGGTAAAGTTGAATGAAATGGCACATTGCTCATCAGAAAGAGGGATTTGTGGCCACTTGTAAATTGCTGGAACCTTCTATTTTTTTGTAACCTCTTCTTACCATCTATTTCTAAGTATTTCCAGTACATCCATTTTCTTTTAATTCTTTTCCATGTATGTTAAGCCTCAATCATTTGATTCATTTGTGATACATAGAAGATAAAATTGGACCTTATGTGGTAGAAAATAACTTGCCAATTTGCGAGCAGTAATAATAGATTTACACACTTATATCTACAAGATAGTTAACTTACATACCAATAAATAAATCTTAATAGAGAAAAAACTAAATCGATATAAATATTTTGGGGTATGGGCGCTTCACGCCATACAACTAGGGGTGAGCAAAACCGGGTATCCGATACGGTTTTAATAACCGTATCGGGTACCCGGTTTTTGGAAGGCCAAAAATTAGAACCCGGATCCGACCCGGTTTAACCGGGTACCCGGTTTTCGTATACCCGGTTAAACCGTATACCCGAAAACCGTATACCCGGATCCGGTTTAATTGAAATGCTCAAACCTAGAATTCGAGTCCACAGCATTAGTAACGACCAATAAATAAGATACTTATATAATCTACTAGGATCATTATTACAAAACACAATTACTTGCTAAGTCAGTGGGTAAAAATAGCAAAATAAAAATTTGCAAAACTTCACACAGAAATTTGTCACTGATAAAGTGAGTTGCGTATATTACAAGTTTCACATAAAATGATTGGTGCTCAAAATTTCACCCATATAGTCAAAATAGAAAACAAAATTTTACATACAACTTTTTTTTGGTTATTTTTAATTAAACCGGGTCAAAACCGTATACCCGGTTTTGATTTTCCCCGACCCGGACCCGGTACGGTTTTTTTAAAACCGTATCGTATACCCGGAAATTCGTATCGTGTACCCAGAAATCCGTGTAATTAAAATCGTATACCATATCATATCCGTATATTAAAACCGTATCGTATATTTTTGCTCAGCACTCCATACAACAAGTAGTATTTTAAAAAGGTGGGAAGATAACCAAAATCAAACTAAAGAGTCCCAATAATCAGGCGACTACTGTATCTCCTTCTTCTTACTTTGTGTCTCTTCGCCGACCGGCCTCCCAGTCTCCCGCCGCCTCCGCCACTTTCGCCAGCCCACTTGCTACCCAAGGCAGTCCTCTGCCCATCTGTCGCAACCCTACATTTCAAGGTAGTATTCTATGTTTTCTAAAGCTATTGTTTTCTTTTAATTTGTGTTTTATATATCAGTTTTTGTTCAATTAGTATAATTTAGGATACATTTTTTTGATTAATTAAGTAGTATTTGTATTTTTCAGATTTTAATTTTGATTTAAATATGATTTTGTAAATTAGGGTTATGCAAATTGGGGATTTTGTTATACTCCATGTCATTGTTGTTAAAATTGTACTCGTATATATATTAAGGTTATTAAAGAGAAAAAAAACAAACCGAAACCTAATGCAAACATACCCGCAAAACCACGCAACAATAATTGAATTTTTTCGGTAGATGAGTAATGGAAATGGGGTATTAAATTGAGGAAATATCTTCGATTATAGGTTTGTGGGATTGGGTAATGTTAGTGGGTGCTAATAAGGCTGAGAGTATTAAATTGAGGAATTTAGAGGGGGGGTTGATGTTGTAGATGGTCGGAATAATGAAAATGGGGTGTGCGCAAATGCAAGTTTGGGGAAGCAAAATGAGGAGCCAATTTAATCTATATCACCATAAATTGTACAGTAAAGTATCAACATTTAATTCATCATAACCAGAATTGTAAGATTGAACAATTTAATTTGGAAGGAACTGAGCTAATGTAGGAGTTTTGTGGAATATTTATAGGTGTCTCTAAAGGTACAATACAGTTTGCAAATATTAGTGGGATTACATATTATTTGTGTCAATGTTACTTGTCTTCTGAATCACGTTTCTCACACTTTGTTATCTCGGTTATGTGAGCATTCACTTCAGTGGTAATAAAATTCTAGGAATGTTATAAGTAACTTGTATTATTGTATCATAATTTATAGAATCTTGTTTGAGGCGGTCTCAAATATGAGACTAACCAATGGTGTATGCATTCCTCGAGTAGTTACTAGTTAGAGACTTAGAGGGTTTATGGTTCGTCTCAGGTTTAATGCCACCTCAACTAAGTTTTTGTGTTCAAAATTTTAGAAGGATTGCTACATATCTTCTCCCTCCAACCTTCTCCCTTTACCCTCTTACAATTGGATAAAACTAATATATGTCGTGTGGGGTTGGATGCAAGTTGATGAGACAAAATAAAAACTACGTAATATTTTAACTGATTGTGAGAGGAGAAGGTAGAAGGGAAAAAGGTAGATAGTAATCCTCCAAGTTTAGTTATGTTGTCCGTAATTTTTTCTCTTATTGTGCACACCCGTTCCTCAAATCCTAAGTTTGCCACTGGCTTCAACTTCATGGCTTACAAACGCATGGTTGTTAATTGCATTCCTAGTAACGTATATAAAGCCAAGAGAATGTTGATGTAATGTGGTAGATGAAAGCCAACAAATAGCTTTCGGAACTAATCATTATCAATACCGTTGTCATTACTTGATGCACCGCATACTGCAGACGTGTTTGCTTTGAGCTAGAGAATTTATTTTGAACTAACTCGGCCTATTTCATGATTATGAAATTACAACATGGGCTTGCCCACAACCCAAAGTCGGTTTCACACTTTCAAAGCAGGTTCAATCCTAAAATCAGTGTTGCTAATACTCTCGCCACCCCACTTTTATTGTCCCCTTTTCCCCAAAATGTGTCCCACTTTTATTGTCCCCTTTCTAAATTTGGTATGAAAAATTATTAGACTACCACTATTACCCCAAGCTTTTTAATTGCCGCTCACTCTATCAAAATGATATTGTCCCTCTTGTTCTTAATTAAAGGGGTAGTGTAGTAATTCTACCATATTTCTTAAATCTTTCCCAAAAGGGAAAGTAGGACAATAAAAGTGGGATAGATGGAGTATTAAAGTTCACCAATTATTTTTTTTACTAAGAGAAGTTACCCAAATCATCAAAACATTAATAGTGACTCAAGGGTGTTCAGGAAAAACCGAACCGTAAAAACCGAACCGAAAAACCGAAAAACCGCATATTTTTTAGGTTTGGTTAACCGAACCGTAATGCCAAAACTGGTCGGTTAACCGAGCCGTAATTAAATAGTTTTTGCGGTTCGATTACGATTTGCTATTTAAAACTCACGGTTAACCGAACTGAACCGTTTTACACAAATATTAAACATAAGTAATGGCCTAATGGCCTTGTATACTACACATCCCAAACAAAATAACTAAAATGTAAAACCCCAAACACCATAATCTGATTCATTTTCCAAATCCCATTAATTTCTCTCAATTAAACCCCAAACACCATCTCACGTTTTCGCCGCCTCCTCGCCGCTTGCTTGCCGCCTTCTCACCGTCTCTTTGCTGCCTCCTCAGTTCCTCACCGCCACTTTGTCGCCTTCTCACCGCCACTTTGCCGCCTTCTCGCGCTCATGTTCTTCTTCATTGTAAGTATATTTGCAATTAGATCTGTTATTGAATCAATAATATTTGGGTTTAATTTGATATATATCATGCTTATATTTTAAATTACTTTCAATGTTTCAATGCTTATAATTTTAACATAATTGTGATAATTATTGCTTATCTGGACATGAGATTGTTTTCAATCTTCATTTTTAGTCCAACTGCTAACTCGTCGACAAAGTCGCTTTGGTTCCATAAAATCGCTGTAAAGTGTAAATAAAAACGGTTCACGGTGAACCGTAAAACCGAACCGTCTTGTTCGGTTAACCGAACCGAAATAAACCGTATGAAACGGTTCGGTTTAGGGTCGGCTTGTAGCCGAACTGTAAATTCGCTTCACTGCCCAAACGGTTCGTTTCGGTTCACCGAACGAACCGAACCGTGAATAAGTGATCATAACTAAGATCAAATGACTAGCCAAAGTTTAGTTTCCCATCAAAGATCAAGCAGAATTGCTCCAGAAGTGATCATAGTAGTTAATGTTCAGTTGAAACATACGCAAAAGAGAATAAATTCTCAAAATTTATGGATTTGATATCAAATACATGTACAAAAATTAACTGAAGAAGCCAACTAATAAATTTACTTGTGCTAACTGAAACCCATTATGTACCACGAACTCGTTGTTGAAGCTTTCATTCCTACGGTGTACATGCTTTAAATTATCGACCCTTTCACACTTCTATCAAGCTTTAAATTATTTAGTACAACTTGTTAAATTTTCTAGTGTAAAAGAACAAGTGGCTAATGAAGATAAAATCAGACAAATCTCTATATATATAAGAGTCAGTGGTAAGCAGGGGCGAATTTATACCTCACCCCCCTTATTTAAAACAAAAAAAAAAAAATTGTAAATGACAGACATTAACCTAATTACAACTCCCCATCTTCCAATAGAGTAATACTCTGTATTTTATCAATTCATCTCACAATTCCATACCCAATTCCCAACTTTCTATATTTCAAGGCAACAATACATCATCGTCTCAAATTTTCCGTCTCCGGAAACCCATAGGTATGCTTTATAGTTTATACTTATGAATTAATTGGGAATTCAGATTATATGAATAATGATTAATTGATTATGCTTTGTTGAATTGTTGTTTGTAAGAATTAGGAATTTAGGATGATAGATTAATAGATTGATAGAAATCATAGAATGATAGAAACTCTATATATTAGAAATGGTGAAATGATTGTGGTTTTAAGCCATTAGTCAATTAGACAAATCAAGCATAGGAAATCCCCCACGCCCTTAGCGTAAGTTGTATTATTAACTATATGAGTAATTATATTTTCACAAATTCTCATTTGTGACGGACCGACCCGTCGCAAGTTTGCGACGGGTCAAATCCCCTTCACAAAGAGCAAGTGGGGTGTAAATGGAGCCCCCGACTTGCCTTGCCACTTGCTCTTTGTGAGGGGGATTTGACCCGTCGCAAGCTTGCGACGGGTCGTTCCGTCACAAACAAGACTTATTGTTATATTTTAGTGTTTTTGTAAGCTATAAATTTTATTAATCACCCCCATTTCAGAAATCCTAGATTCGCCACTGGTGGTAAGATTAGAAAGTAGAAACCTACGGATTACTATTCAAACGAAAAATCATTCTATTTACAGAGAATGGCTAGTGTGTGTACAAACTTCGACTTTGGTTCTGTGAAAACGCATCCATATTCAAGTTCGGAAAGAGAACTCTGTCGTCCTTGTTCTTTTCCGAGTTTCAAAACCGAACTAACCTGAATGCTGCTGAGATTAGGAGACTACCTGAAATTGAAACCAACTTGTACGGAGTAATACATTACTAAGCATTAAAGCATGAATCTAACAAAAAACTGTAGGCTTTTCTCACCAAATTAAATTCAAAAGAACAATAATGTAATTTATAGTTTAGTACTGTAATACTCATCAAGATTTAGAAGAACACTAACAAGTTCTGAACAAATGCATTTTCTCATATATATATATCCCTCACTCACACAAGCAACCTCCTGTATGTGTGATTTTCTGTTGTTTCTACACATGATATCGAGTAAGGTTGCTTACCTAAACTCTCGTAAACTTCACAGATTTGATAAACAACAATCTAACGCATATATGAAGCAAATTAATCATCTTTATCTAATCTTCGTTACATGGTATTATTTTACAGCATCGTTATCAACATGATTTCCTAACAATGCTAGACAAATAAAATAGTAATAAAAATATGCTAAGATTAGTTTTAAGCTATCTTGTATGCTCATGGTTCCCCGGTTTGTATTAAAATTATGTAATTATATAAAAGATGAAAATGATAGACAAATAAAATAGTGATAAAAATATGGCTCCGCATCTTGCAGTGGTATTGCATTGAAGATTGTGTAGTAAACTGGTATGAAAACAGAAAAACGGGAGCAAAGTTTAACCAAATTTGTAGTGATTCATAATAGATTATCTTCTTTATGTACGCTTAAAAGTTAGTTATTCCAACCTTAACTTTATTTCAAGTTATCTTATACTCTGTACTACATATATTCCGTTGCTACGAGCCATCACTATCACATAATTTAGATTAATTCACAATAAGACTACTTGGACTAATTAGGTTCACAAAAAGACAACTTCAATCAGCTAATGTTGTTTTCTTAAACTGAAATAGATCAGTGTGATATTACATATAGAGTAGAACTGTATTCTCTTTATTTATGTCCAATCCAAACGGGACCAATGTTTTGTTTTTTCAACTTATTTGTCAGTCTATGCAACAATTTTGTAATTTTAGGTCCAGGCTGGATGGGTCATTTTGCTTATTATTATGCTATAAGATGTAATGTAATGAGATGACCATATTTGGTGTGATATTTGAGTGATGCCTACAAAGTTTATGTGTAAGACCAAATTAAAAATTGTTGCCCGTGTTAGAATGATGAGGGAGATTTGGTTAGCCTTGGAGAGTTTATGAACAAATTGTGACAGTTAATATTCAATATTTTAAGTTGTTGATGCTCGCTTCTCCGTTATTATTTTTTATTCCTACATTTTCTGAATGAGTATGTAGTTGGCTTCTCTGTAAGCGGGAAACTTAGTCATTACATGTGTTAATTAGCAGGAAATCGGGTGAAGATGCCTCTTAAAGTTGCTGATGTTCGTCTGGTTGCTTCCCACCCAGAGGTTTATGAACCATGTGATGATTCATTTGCACTTGTCGATGCATTGCTTGCTGATAGAGCAAATTTACTAGAACATCAACCCACAATATGCTTGGAAATTGGTTGTGGAAGTGGATATGTCATCACCTCCTTAGCCCTAATGCTCGGGAAAGAAGATAATGGTGTGCACTATTTTGCGACTGATATCAATCCATTTGCGGTGGAAGTGACACGTGAGACACTCAAAGTTCATGGGGTTCATGCTGAGGTGGCAAACATGGATATTGCCTCGGGGCTAGAGAAGCGTCTTGCTGGGCTTGTAGATGTGTTGGTCGTGAATCCTCCGTATGTCCCAACTCCTGAGGATGAGGTTGGGTGTGCTGGAATTGTTGCTTCGTGGGCCGGAGGGGAGAATGGGAGGAGTGTCATTAACAGAATTTTGCCGGTTGCCGACAATCTTTTGTCCGAGAAAGGATGGCTATACATGGTTACTCTGACTGAAAATAAACCTGGGCAGCTTTGTGCTTTAATGACTAAAAAGGGATATGCATCGAAAATTATTGTGCAGAGATCAACAGTGGAAGAAAGCCTTCATATTATCAAATTTTGGCGCGATCCTGATAGTGATGTAGAGATCAAGAAGCGAGCTAGTAAAGGAAGTCCTTCATCAATTTTTTCCAAATTTCAACATTTGTCATTCTGGGGCAATGGAAATGCAAACTCGAATTGATCAATGACTGATTCTTCTGTTTAGAGAGTATGTGTCCAATGATCAAATTCGGTTATTTTATGAAGATGTCTCTTTATTTTGGGTTGAAAATGTATTGCCGAAGTGTCATACCAATGCTGGAGAGTCAAGTATTCGATATAGGATACTAGTAATATGAGGAGTCGAGTAAAATAGATGAAAGCTGAAGCTAGTTTTGGTTTATAAACTGCGAGAGATTGGGAAGGCCAGAGGGTCAAAGGGTGATGAGCATTTCCAAAACCACCAGGCCGGCAAGCAGCTTTTTAATAGGATCTCAGGTTCAAGGCTAGGGATTATTTATCGACCGCGTTGCATGGCCATCTTAGCAGGAAGAGAGATTAGCTATTGAAACCACAACCTAAGAGAAGGAATAACCAATTGTAGTCCGTGAAGAAATGGCCATGATGGGTTAGGATTACCGAAATGAGTAGAAAAGGAGGTGCGCTGTTTGATTTGTACTTGGGTCTTGTTGCATTCGTGGGCGGAGGAATGTAAATGCTCAAGGCATTCTGTGCCAGTGTGCAATATCGAGTGCCAGCCTGACCGACGCTGTTATACGAGGCATCCATGGATGAAGTCCTTATTGTTTCAATTGATGGAGAATTCACATAAAAAATACAGTGATCTTCTAATGCCTAACAAGTCGGAATTTTAGATGGCATTATATTTGGACAGTAAAATATTTGTTCGTTAAACTTAGGTCTTTTAACGGAAAAAAAGCTATCATGTGGTTGGTGTCCTACCCATTTATTTAACTTTTCAATAAAAAATTGTCATTTTTTCGTGTCAAAGGACGACGTAAGTTACTACCCATGTAGCACGGACACTCCTTATAATCAGCCGCCCCGTGTCGGACACCTAATATATAAACAAGGAATGTGAGGTCGAAAGACTAAAAGATATTGATTAGAATTGAGTTTGAATGAGAAATGAAAATGAATTATAGTCGAATCAAATTTTACTTTCAATTATTTACATTTGATATCAAATACTACTACAAAAATAAAAGCGTATGTTATTTGTAACTATAAAATACTCGTATATTTTATTAAATTTAAATTACGTGTGCCGTCTCCTAAATTTCATGAGATGCCGTATCACGTTTCCGTGTCGTGTCCGTGTCTGTTTTGGTGCTACCTAGGTTATTACTACGTCACTCCCATGTACAATATAAGGAAGAGAGATTTGTATCAGTTACCCGTACACCTGGCAAACGGGTCAATCGGGTCGGGTTCGGGTCGGGCCAGTTCGGGTCGGTTCAGTTTGGGTCTCTCGTTGATTTCAGGTTAATTCGGATCGGGTCGGGTCATTTCGGGTTTCGGGTTTGTTTCTGGTTTGTTGTCGAGTCCGTTTCAGGTCAACCGAGTCGGGTTATTTCGGGTCGGGTCATTTTCGGGTCAAAGAATAAGAGACAAAAGGCCATTTTAAGTCTTTTCGGTTCAATTAAAGTTATGTTTTGTCGGGTCATTTTCGGGTTGAGTGGTTTTGGATCGGGTTATTTTCGGGTCGGATCAGTTACGGGTCAAGAAAGATCGGGTCATGTTCGGGTCGGGTCAGGTCCAATCGGGTTTCGGGTCACATTCGGGTGTTGTAGTTTGGGTCAATTTCGGGTCATTCGGGTCGGGTCATTCGGGTCGGGTTGCTTTTACCGGTCTAGTTACACGGTCACACTTTTGTATCACAACACTAAACTAAAAACTCTAATTAAAATTACATATCTATTCTTAATTTCCAAAAGCATGGGAAATGTGGTAAATATTTTTTCGGGGTTTTATAGGATAACTACGCGTTTTTTCAAATTCTTCAAGGTAACTTCTTAAAAAAAAAATACATATGCAAATCATCTACTCTATTAATACTTATTAGCGCGACCGTTAACTTATATTCCGCTAATTTTGTCCGTTAAGTAGCTGTTTGGACAGTGACGCGTCTAATTGCATTTTAGGTTTCTGTACAAGATGACCCCATGTTTCTAAAATCCTAGAAGTTAACTCTTAGTTCTAAACAACATGCAAGCCTAATACATACTCTCTCATTTAATCATTCTTCAATGTTTGAAAAAATGTTCATTCTCATTATCATCTCTCCAAGGACCACCAAGGTAGCATTACCATATCCAAAATCAAGTTAAAGTATAGAGTAATTAATCACAAAATCCACATTTTAAACCCAACTCACAAATAAGGTAACAATTTATACCCTACCCAACTTTATTCTTCCAATTTGTCGAATAGTTAAAGTGAACTAGTGTAAAAAAAGGTTTACCTGCTTACCTTGTAGAAAACCACAATGTAATCAAAGACGCCAGCTACTTAACCGATAAAATTGACGATGTAAATTAAAGGGCCACGTTAAGAAGTAATAATAGAGTCCGGGTTACCATTTGTGTTTTGTAAAATGCATAGTTCGTTACCTTAAGAATTTGGAAAAAAAAGGGTTATGTAGTAGAAAAACCCTATTTTATTTGTGATAAAGAGGGTATAGCCTCGAAAATATATTAGAAAATAATAAGTAACAAAACGAGGCGTAGCAACGCCCATAATGTCCTGGAGTAAGATGGAGCAAAGGGTAGGAGGTGGCTCGTCAACGATCGTTATATCCGTAGATGCATTGGCTTCTGGACAAACAAGCCAATCACTAGCTCGCTTAACTTCCCAATTAGTGTGTTCAGTCTTGACCACCCAACTTGCAGCAGGAGCTCACCCAAAGGGCCTTGATGATCAAGCCACATACAAGACAAGCTTGACCCCTCAGATGGAAGCTCGAATTACAAGGTCTAAACAACAAGCTATGACAAGTCAAGAGCAACCCAAGCCAAGCCACCCCAATGAAGAAGACAGTTCAGGGTTCAACAACCCATGCCCATCCCCAACACAACCCACATTACCCACACAAAACAGAAACAGAGCCATTCAGGCCCAGACAGACCAGTTAACAAACCCAGCCTCTAGGAGGTACACCAGGGCATCCCAACCACCCCCACTATGGCCTACCATCAAGACAACCCTCTAAGCTACAAGTTTGCCCAGGACAAATCATTTTGAAGTCTAGTAAAAACCCATGAAACAGACACCCCAAAGCTAGGGTCCAGTAAACAGCATAGCAGAGGTAGTACATGCTCAGATGATGTTTTCTTTTGTTTAAGTCAACTTGTCTTCATCTAAGGCAGGTTTATCTATGTCCTCATAAGAGTGGAGAGTTCCAAGGAGCAACAAAACACCCAGAGCAAGGCACGAGACAACAAGATCAACAGATTTCCATTTCAGGAAAACTCCAAAAACTACTTTATTTGCTTTTGCTCAGTCTGTTTTCTTTTGTGTTTTGTGTCTGTTCTTTATAGTTGTTAAGCTCGTCCTCTTGTGAGGCCCTTAATTAATGTCAGTAGAAGTAGTTTAGATCCTAAGCTGGCCCTTGGATGATACATACATCCAATGGTTCACAAGATATCAGTCCCTCTATATAAGGAGGTCTTGTATGTTGTTGTAAGCAGACTTTTATGAATGAATGAATTAAACTTTGAGAAATCACTCAATGTTATCAAACTTGTGCTAAGAGCTGTAGTTTGAAACAAGCCTGATACATCTCCAAGGTGTTTGATCAGTGCCTTGTATTGTGAGTCAAGTTATACCTGTGCTTTGCTGTGGTTTAACTTACTTGCTGTTGAGGTTAGTTTATGGTGTTTGTGCTTTGCTGTAACACTTGAAACTGTCTCTAAAACCAGTCTTGAATCCTTTTTCTCTTGTGCTTTGCTGTAGAGGATTGTATCCAAGTCATATCCCTTGAATCTTTCAGTTAAACAACTCACAATCTCTAAAACAACATCCCTTGTTACTTGATATTATTTTCAGTTTGAGTCAAGCTAATCAAATCACTTAAAACTTGTGAACCTTAGTAGTTTACACTCCAAATTGGTTATCAGAGCTTTGGTTGAGAGTCTTAGTGAGTTCATTTTCCCTAACTACATTTAAAAAACACAAAAATAGCCCAATGAGTGAAGAGAGACTAGCAGGAGTAGAAGCAAGGATGGAGGATCTGGCTGGGATTGTAACCACCCTAACCAGAACCTTGGACCAAGTTATAGGCAACCATTTGCTTGCTGGAGGGAGAGGTAGAGGACGTGGAAGAGGCCAAGGAGGAGGCAGAGGAAGGCCACCTGAGGATGAGGAGTACCCAGACTCAGATGACTCAACAAGAAGCAGAGCTTCCATCCACAGGAACACAGACAAGCATCTTAAGGTAGATATCCCTGAGTTTTCTGGTAGTCTTAATCTTGATGACTTGTTAGAATGGCTAAGAGAAGTAGAAAGGATCTTTGAGTACAAAGGATACAATGATTCCAAGTCTTTTAAAGTAGCCATCCTTAAACTGAAAGGGTATGCTTCCCTTTGGTATGAGACTATGAAAGGGTTAAGGGCTAGGGAAGGTAAGGAACCCATCAAGTATTGGACTAAACTGAAAAAGAAACTGTTAGACAAATTTGTTGCTAAGGATTACACCCAGGATCTGTTTATCAAGTTATCTAAGTTGAAACAAGGAGACAAACCTGTTGAATCTTATCTGAGGGAGTTTGAACAACGCACCTTACAATGTGATATAAATGAGAAACCTGAGCAAAGGATTGCTAGGTACTTAGAGGGCCTAGATAAGAACATTGCTAACAAGGTTAGGATGCAACCTCTGTGGTCATTGGATGATGTTGTCAACCTATCTCTGAGAATTGAGAAGATAGGGAAGACTAAGCCTGCTACACCAAAACCTGTTAGGCCTTTTCAAACCAGACCTTATAGTGGGTTTAGAACCATGGATACCCCCAAGACAGCCCCCCCACCTATCTTAGACAAGGGTAAGGGCATCATGGGTCAAAAGCCAAGCACTTCATTGACTGAGAACAGAATTAGGTGCTTCCAATGTCAAGGCTATGGACATTTCAGGAAGGATTGCCCTTCTAAGACGACCTTAACCATAATGGAAGTTGAGGCTTGGGAGAAAGAGGGTCTAGTTGAGTATGAGAGGGATGAGCCTGAGGTTGAAGAAGTGGTGAGTGAGGAAGAAGA
>JAIUZE010012147.1:0-42064 GCA_022085475.1 Heliosperma pusillum | reverse complement strand
GCAAAAGACGGTTACTCCACCTGTAGAAAAACACGAAGCTCAAAAACAGGTTGAACCTAATCAATCATTACCTTGGCATTGGCGGTTAGGGCACATAAACGAACGACGCCTACGAGACGTTTCATCTAAGTACTCAAACCCATCGATTACGAATCTTATGGCGTATGCGATCTTGTCTTCTAGGCAAGATGACTCGTGCTCCTTTAACGGGAAAAGGGACACGAGCAAGTGAAGTATTAGGACTTATACACACGGATGTATGCGGTCCAATGACTATCCGAGCTAGAGGTGGTTATCACTACTTCATTACTTTTACCGACGACTTGAGTAGATATGGATATGTCTACTTGATGAGGCATAAAAGTGATGCTTTTGAAAAGTTCAAAGAATTTCAAAATGAAGTAGAAAACCAATTGAATAAAAAGATTAAAACCCTACGATCTGATCGTGGTGGTGAATACTTGAACCATGAATTTGATTCACACATGAAAGATTGTGGTATAGTATCACAATGGACTCCTCCTGGAACACCTCAATTAAACGGTGTATCCGAAAGGAGAAATCGAACTTTATTAGATATGGTTCGATCTATGATGAGTCTAACAGAGCTTCCTGATTATTTTTTGGGTTTTGCTATCTTATCTGCAATATTTTCACTAAATCGAAGCCCGTCTAAAGCGGCAAACAAGACTCCATATGAGATATGGACAGGAAAAGTCCCTTATTTGTCATTTATGAGAATTTGGGGATGCGAGGCTTTTGTTAAGAATAAGTCTGACGATAAACTCGCACCCAAATCTGACAAATGTCTTTTTGTAGGATATCCAAAGGAATCACGTGCTTATTACTGCTACAATAAACACGAGGACAAAGTGTTTGTGTCTCGTGATGCAGTCTTTTTAGAAAATGATTTTATTTCTAAAAGACAGAGTGGGAGAAACTTTGAACTTGATGAAGTCCAAGAGCCACAAACCGAAAAGGATGTAGAGGAAAACGTTCCCTCTTCGTCTGGTACGGTAATTATTCCTTCGGAACCTAGGAGGTCAAGCAGAATTAGTCATCCACCTGATAGATACCTTGGTATTATAGTGGAAGGTGATGACTATAATGTGTTACTTTTTGAAAGTAACGAACCTACTACCTACAAAGCAGCCATTTCTAGTCCCGACTCAAAGCTATGGCTAGGAGCCATGCAATCCGAAATGGATTCTATGTCCACGACAATAAGTATGGGACTTGGTTGATTTACCTAAGGAGGTACGACTCTTCAGTGAAGTGCGATCTCTAAGATCAAAAGTGGCAAGGAACAAACATAATGAGTTATACAGCTAGATTGGTGGCAAAAGGTTTCACCCAAGTTCATGGTCTTCACTATGACGAAACCTTCGCCCCAATCGCCATGCTTCGATCCATAAGGATTATCGTAGCGGTTGCCGCATTTCATAATTATGAGATTTGGCAAATGGATGTCAAAACCGCCTTCTTGAATGGGATTCTAGAAGAGGAAGTGTACATGACACAACCTGAAGGTTTTGTGGATCCATCAAACCCTAAGAAGGTATGCCAACTTAAGAGATCCATCTATGGTCTTAAGCAAGCATCCAGGAGTTGGAATCATCGTTTCGATCATGTAATTAAACAAAATGGTTTCACTCGAAGCGTCGAGGAACCGTGTTTATACATGAAGTTTAGTGGGAGTAAAGTAACTTTTCTAGTCTTGTATGTGGATGCCATACTACTCATTGGGAATGATATTCCAATGCTCACTTCTGTAAAGGAGTGGCTAGGAATACATTTCCAAATGAAAGACCTAGGAGAGGCCCAGCGCATCTTAGGTATCCGGATCTATAGGGATAGATCTAAAAGGATACTAGCATTAAGTCAAGAGACTTATATAGATAAGATTCTTGATCGGTTCAACATGAAAGACTCTAAGAGAGGCTTTATTCCTATGGGAAGTGGGATCACTTTGAGCAAGTCAGAGTGCCCCACGAAACCCGAGGAAATTGAACGCATGAAATTGATCCCTTACGCATCAGCTGTTGGATCAATCATGTATGCTATGATGTGCACTGTCCGACGTTTGCATATGCTTTGAGCATGAACAAGTCGTTACCAAGCAAATCCAGGTGAGAGTCACTGGATAGCCGTAAAGAACATCCTTAAGTACTTAAGAAGGACCAAGGATTCGTTCTTAGTGTTTGGAGGCGAGACTGAGTTACGTGTAAAGGGTTACACAGATGCCAGTTTCCAAACAGATAGGGATGATATGAAATCCCAATCCGGCTACGTTTATATGATGAATGGAGGAGCTGTTTGCTGGAAGAGTTTCAAGCAAAGCGTTACAGCGGATTCTACAACAGAAGCAGAGTACCTTGCAGCGTCTGAAGCTGCAAAGGAAGCTGTGTGGATTCGGCAATTTTTGGAAGGACTATCAGTAGTCCCTACTGCCAAAGATCCTATCACAATTTATTGTGATAACAGTGGGGCTATTTTTCAGGCAAAAGAGCCCAAGTCTAGTAACAAGTCTAGACATGTACTTAGGAAATATCATGTAATTAGAGATTACGTGGACAGAAAGGAAATTGACATTTGTAAGGTTGGGACAGATGACAACATTGCTGATCCTTTAACCAAGCCTTTATCAAAGGCTAAGCATGATGGTCATGTCGTCACAATGGGATTGAGACGTGTGCCAGAATTCCTTTAGATTATGTAATATGTAATAATTGAATGTTGTATTAATTATTTCATATATGATAATGGCATTTATTGTTCGAGTTTTATTTTAAACTCTTTTATTTAGTTTGACTAAATTTAATACTTTGTTTATCCGAATAGATTGTTGGACCCTATTCAAGTGAATAGGACGAACTTAGTATTTTGTCCCTAGTCACTCAAATGAGGTGACGTCTCGAAATGACTAGATTGTAAGTCGATCGATGGTTGGTTCAGCACCATGGGGTCATGGAGATGACTGGTCGTTTACATAGACAGACTGTATGACACTCTGTCGGACAGTGACATGATAGAGACCCTTAAATCAATTGTTTGATGCCTGGTCGTGGCAGGGTCTTCTATCTTATTCCTATAAGTCGATTCTTTTGACTGGCGACCGTCTATCTGAGTCGGTGCAGTTTCCGATTGGTTTTGGTTGATGTTCTAGGTCGTGCCGTAAAAGGAGGCCGATGGACTTCTTCTGGATCATGGTGATCTGCATCATACAGAGTAGATGGATCAACAGGAATTGTCCACCCACGTTGGGTAAAAACATCTTTAGGCCACTCGAGGAGAAGTTACTGTAAATGCGTGGCCACGCTCGGAAAGAGATCTATGGTAGATTTTCCGGTCAGACAGTTACTCTCCCTATCGAGAAAACCACTCTAGATATTGTCAATCGCAAGTGCGACCTGGAAGACACCTTGCGTTGAGTGGGAGATGTGATAAAGAGACAAGAGAATCGGTGACGCACACTTGTGTCAGACAAGTGGGAGATTGTTGGAGTAGGTGTCCTCCACAATAGTGCGCCACATAATAAATCTTATTATGGAATATAATTGGGATAATTATTGACTATATATATGATTAGTCAGTTGATTAACGTAAATCAATAACGGTTGGCTGACTAGAGTTTGACGTTATTGTCGTTTGACGGCGGTGATCAACTGATCCCTTTCGGTCACACCTAAAGGATGAAATCCAAATAGTAACTAATTATTTGTATACGATACAGTTAATTAGTACATTACATATATTCGATATGTACGAGAGTTAATTGTTAGAAATTGAGTTAAGAACTCAAATTCGATTAAGCTTATTTTTCAATTATGCGATAATTGACTAATAAATTTATATCTTATTTTAATACGATTAAATAAGATTTAACTTAGTAATTAATCGTTAAATTACTAAATTAGTTGAGGTTTTGAGATAGAGGTAATTAGTTAATTATATTTACAAGGAGTTGTAAAATAAATTAACTAAGCATTGTGGGACCCATTATATATTGATATAATGGTAAAATATTACTTAAAATGTTAAGTACATATTATTTATTTAATTGAGTCATATAATTGTTATATGATCAAATTAACACTTAATTATACAAGATAATTAACCATATGATCAATAAGTATTTGTAAGACAAATATCAAAAATCAAAATGGACTAAACTAAGGCCATTGTGGCCGGTTGGGCTACTAGTTACATGGTGATGATTTTGTTCTTATTTTTACTCTTTAGTTACTTTATGAAAGTGACATAACAAGTAGTAAACAATCATCACTTGTTCTACAACACTCCACTCTAATGCATGTGATCAAATGAACAAAATAAGAGCCCTATTTTGGCTTGTGAAGTCCGGCCAAATGGTCTATAAAATGACCAAGTGTTGCTCATTTTTTACTTACTTCATTTTGTGCTTTGTTTCCTTACTTCTCTAAAAACCTCATATTCTTACTAAAACTCTCAAACACTAATATTTACTAAGTATTACTAGTGTAGTAATATAGTCATAATATTAGTAGAATAATATCTATCTTATTATCTAGTTAATAATAAGGGTAGATTATTTGGGTTAATCTTGGTGCAACTTAGAGGAGATCTTCTATTTTGGGGATTATTTGTATTCATCCATATTATTAGCTCAAGAACAACAAGAAGGAGTTCTTGTTGTGCCCTTATATTTTCCATATCAATGTGAGGAAATTTCTTCTCTTATATAAATGTCTTTATATTTGCATGCATGTTACATAGATCATTATAAACTAAATTAAAAAGTAATTTAGTAAATAATTAGAGGAGTCTAATTAAGGTCTATGGACTTTCAGTTGAAGATTTTAGGGCAAATCCTTTTCAAGAAAGGGAGGTTGCAACAGGAGTTCCAAGCCAAGTCACACATGGAACACATGATCAAAGCCAGCCAGCCAAAGATAGTACAAACAACCCTACAACAAACAGTTCAAACCATGATACTGCAACCATGGTTCAATACCAACTTCAAAGCCAGACCATGCCCAAGCCAAGTCCAAACCACAGCCCACAACCACCCTCAACTTACCTCAAGAGCTATGTCAATGCCTTATACAATCCAAACCACAGTCACACAAACCAGAACAAGAGCAAAACAAGCAACAACCAGCCCATCTGCCAGAAAGAAGCCAGTTTGTACCAGTTGCCTTGGGCAGGGTCCAAGGGTGACTATCATGCATAAGAAACTTAAACCAAGGATCAGGTTTGATCCTAGGGAGGGTCTGATAACTTTTTGTCTAGGGAACCTTCCTCAGAAAATGCCAGGAACACCCTTTAATTCAAGCCACAAACCAAACAAGACCAGTTTTAACCTATCCTAGAGTAGTTCAGCGTCACTGTCAAGACTTCCTCTTTTGGCCAAGCAAGCTCGAGGGACTGTCTGGTGAGTCTTTTGGGATCAAAATTACTTCAGTTTGGCTCAAGAAACCAAGCCTCAAGTCCACTCTTCTACTAAAATAAAGCAACAAGCAAGGCAACAAGGAAGATTGTACTTTTGTCAAACTACTTTCTGTTCTTTACTTTATTACTTTATGTCTGAACAATGTAGCTGTTTTTATGTCCTCTTTTGTAAGCCAATTGTGGCCTTAGATGTAATGGACGAGTAAGATGTATCTTCATTGCCTATATAAGGCTTATTTCTAATGAATACAAGGCAGATTTGAAGTAAACACAAAAACTAAAACCTCTGTTTCTATTTTAATCTCTTGGCTGTGTGCTTGAGAAAGCTTTCATTGCTGTGTGCTTAAAAGTGAGCCTAGACCCTTAGCTGTGTGCTGGGATCAAGGTTCAACCCTCAACCATTGGCTGTGTGCTTTGGTTAAGGTTCTATCAGCTTTCCATTAGTATTCAGTCAAACAAAACAGAACAAACATTGAATGTCTTAAACTTAACTTACATTGTCTATATTGTGCTTTTTTCCTTGATACTTTCAGTGCATATATATATATGCATGCTTCTACTTATGTATTACCGTAAAAGTATTTTATTTGTGATATGGCTGGGAGAACCCGGAGTTACTCCCCACTGACTGTGGCGTTCATGTTTTCATGGATGTACAAGTTGCTTGGATGGATTTTGCTTGTTGTTTTTGGGTTTGGGTGTGAGTTAGCGGGCGTTGGCCTCGACGATTCACCCTTAAACGTTTCTTAGCTAGTTTGCTAATAACTTTGATATTTGATAACGTTTTGAGAGATTACGTCTCTTTGTAGTATATTATACTTTAGCTTGTAATTATTTGACATTCCTTGTACTTTGCTTTTGGCATGTAAAAAGTTTCAAAAATATCGTATTTTCCGCTATATAAATTGCATGCTTGTTATGTTTTATTTCCGCTATCGCGAGGGTTGTCACAGTTGGTATCAGAGCCTATGACGCTCACGACGCACACATGTGAATCCTAAACTTAAATTACTTGACCTTTAAAAAATGAATGGGAGATGGGTAGTCTTAAGGACCTAATATGGTAGTCTTTGGTGTGCTTTCTTTTGCTTCTTAGGTTCTAACTTGTTTGTTGATTGTGTTGAGTGATGTTATGTTTGTTTGTATCTACCGTCTTGAGGTGGATCATATGCTACCTAGAAGAAGTATCCTCTACCGAAGATTGAAGATTGAAAAGCCTAATTGAAGTGTATTTCTTCCTCATCGATGATTTCTCTCGTCCTTAATGTATCATGCTCTATTCCTTCTATCTAAGCGCTTCTTTATCATCTATTTTTTTTTCCCCTTGGAAATTACTCTTGTTACTTCCCTCCTCCTTATCAATTTGTACCCTCAACTTCCTTATGTGACCTTTTGTGGACACCATACCCTTTTTGTTTGTGATATATTATACTTGGTCGGAAGAATTTTGAACTTTGTGGGATGTTAGTGTTGGTTAGAATGAATTTGGGATTTGAGGTAAATGGTGTCGATCTAAGTTCACCCTATTATGATGATTGGTTGTATCTCTGAGGAAAGGTGGTAAGATAAGTTTGATGATTTTAAAGCTTGATGCTTGCCATGACTAATGTATGGATAGTTCATGGTATTTGATGGTGTAAGGTTGAATGAGTTGGCTTAGACTTCTTAACCCATTAGTGATTTAATCTTTTGAACTTGGGAGTTTAGTAATATTAGAGTGTCTTGAGGATCATATCTAAATTGGAGCTAGTAGTTCTAAGTGAGAATATTTGGATGATACCTTGAGTTGTGAAATGCCCTTGAGATTAAGTGACTTCTTGTGATTTTTTAGTGTGTACTTTTGGGTATATGCTTGGTGGTAAAAAAATACTTGGCTATAATTCTTGGATTTAAAAATATGATCTTATATCATGGTATCGGAGACTTGGTTGAGGTAGTTAGTCGTCAAGATAAATTAAACCATGTAACTTAAGGATTATGGACATGAGTGGAATCTGATTAGATGAACTATGATGGTGATGCCTTAGGATGTTTGATCGGGCATGTCGCAAGCGCGATACAAAGATAAATTACCCAGATTAGGCTAATAACAAATTAATGTAATTAGGGAAGTAGGGGTCGATCCTCAGGGAGATGATGTTTTCTATAGAATGCGAGATGTCTTCCAATTGGATTCTATCTAACGAGTTTCTGGGTTTTGGAGTTTTGATTTCTAATCTAATAAAAAGCATAAATCTAATAAAAAGCATAAATAAAAACAAAATAAAAGTAAATCGAAATGAAAACAATAAAGCAAATGATGAATTAACAATGATGAAAAGAATCTAGGGAAGTAGGTTCACACATGTAGATTAACATATTGATGAAATTGGAATTAGAACATGCAAATAATTCATTGTGAGTTCGTAAGAATGATGTGTTCATTACAATCATAGATCAGATGGTCTAGCAGGCTTTTAGGCAATTTACTAGGTCTTAATCTACCGTGTCATGTTTTGTCTATTCAAATCACGCATTTCTACCTTGAAAAGAATTCCATTCTAGTAAATGAGTTTGGCCAGAAATTGTTAACTTTCGTTACAATCCAAACATGCATAAACACAACGTTTTAAAGGCACAATTTCTTTATCCAATTTTCATCTTTTAATTAACCTAACATGGCTACCCTACACCCTAGAGAGGTGACTACTCACTCATGGTGATGTTTAAATCTAAGACGACGCTAATAATAAAAACTAGGATAGACATGTTTATTTGGTTTTGACAATAGTTTAAGACTCTTTATGTGGCGATAATAACGACGCTAAATTGACAATCTAATGGAATGAAATGACGATTATAACGGTACTAAAATGAATCTAAGATAACATGGATAGAAAATAACAATCAAATGGAAAACATAAAGACATTTAAACAAAGGATAAAATAGGAATACCTAGGTGACGATCAACAATGAAAGTGATAACAATAATAGAAATCCCTTGCATAGAATAATCGTTCCATGAATCACAATACTTGAACCAAATAAAGTAGATTACAAAGATGAAATTCTTATTGATCTAAGCTAAAGTTTTGATGTAGAAAAGACAGAAGTAAACTAAGAACTAAAGATGAAAAGAAGAAGAAAATGTTCTAGACAAGAGAAGAGAGGCTAGGCTCTCTCCTCTTAATCTAGATTTCTAATCTAAAGAGAAGTGTAAGAAGAGAAGAGAGAAATGTGTAAAGAGGATGTGTTGAAGTGTGGTGGCTGAAGCTCTTTATATAGCATTAGGGTTTCGTGGGGGAGGGGTCATGCATTCATCACATTGGACAAAAAGGAGGAAGTCGAAGCAAAAGTGCGGAGCAGCAGACATCCCAGATCGGGTACACCACTTACCCGATCGGGTAAGTTGCAATCTGGGTCCTTTGACTCTCGTTTCATCTCCCCTTGCATATGACTTGACTTCCATCATCCCCCTTGACCTCTTGAGTCTGGTTTTGTTGATAGGGTTTGATGTAAAACGATAATTTCTTCGCCTAACTGATCGGTCTTCTGACAACTGCGACACCGACTTTACTTCTTCTCTCTTTTGAATTAGTGAACCTTCTTGAAATGCCTTTCACTTGGTTAAGCTTGCTTCTTCAAATCGTCGGGTTCTAGGTAAATGCTCGGGAATATAGAAAAAGGGCGTAGAAACATCACTTTCCCTACAAAACAGGTTAGAACATAGGAATTCGCCTAGAAGACGATATTAGCTCATAAAATGGCTTAACAAAGCACAAATGACATACAAAACCGAGCTAAATTGGGGGTTAAAATTGTTGGAGCTAGTGTCCTCCACAGTTAGTATGATAACAACTAAGGTTCACAGGGTATACTTTGTATTATAATTAGTTGATTAACGTTAATCGATAACGGTTGGCTTGCTAGATAAGTTTGACGTTATTGTCATACAGATGGCGGTGATCAACTGATCCCTAAAAGTCACACTTAAAGGATGTGTTTGAGAGATGTGATTATTAGAGAAAATAATTATATTGATGCCTTATTAAATGACTAAAAGGTTAGTCGGTGTATTTGACTAAAACGTTAGTCAATGTGATGATGATACGATTATTTAATAACGATTAAATAATGTTAGCTGGTAATTGACTATAAAATGTTATATTTAATCAATGTATATAATGTTGGTCTAAACTAAATGTAAACTGTTATATTTAAGTTGGCGGATATGTATTACACGATATTATTATAGTGTATTGGTCCGGCATTACTCGGTTCATGTGACAGTCCATTACTACTAATAATTAGAATACATATTACATTATATATATATATATAAAATAATATATGCTAACTACCTAATAGAGGTTGAGATAAATAAGGAAACTAGGGTTTTGATTTTTGATGCTTTTCTCTTGAATTCTCACGGCACAAGTGAGATAAAAAGGAGAAAAAAAATAAAACCCTAGACGACTTTAATCTCACGGCACACACAAGGGTGAAAGTAGAAGAAAAATTCTGATTTTTAACTCTCTGATTCATCTCCATATTCATCATCATTATACACACAAAATTAGTAATAATTTTTGGGTATTCGTTCTAGCACGACGAAGGCATTTATTGAACCATCTTGGTGTAACGATTGGGAGAATACCTACTTTGGTATTTGTTCTTAGGCCTTTTACTAGGACCGAAGGTTATTTCTTAATCTCTTGTTTTAGATTATGCAATTTCATTTATGACTAGAAATTCATATAGTTATAATTTCATTATAATCCAAAAAATTTAAAGGGAAGTATACCGATATTTCCCACAAGTGGTATCAGAGCAATTGGCTATAAAATTATTTTATATGTTTTCATATTTGATGAAATATAAGATTAGAAATTTTTGTTTTGTTTTTTTTGTTTTTGTTTCGGCTAAAAGAAGGAAAAAAAATTAGGGTTTGTTTTTTTTGGTACTGTTCACGGTCAGGGAAAAAAAAAAATTTGTACTGTTCACGGCAGTGTTCAGCCGTGAGGAAATTTTTTTTTTTTTGCCTTGTTTTTCCATTTTGATTCATTATAATTGTTGCTTTAAATAGTTAAGACGATAACATGATGAATTAGTAGTTGTTTTGATTTAATAAGGATTAAATTAAAATGGAAATGGAAATCGATTTGTATGTTCATCACTATATATTTTCGGTACTCATTGTTTTAGATATTCATTTTAAATTGTTAAATTGAATCATCTAGTTTGTATCGATGTTTAATATTGATTAGATGTTGATATTTTGTACCGATCTTGAATATATTAGTAACATCAATTTTTTTTTAAAAAAAATTAAAAAAATTAAAATTTTTTTTTTTTGATACCTGCTACTGTTCACGGATACTGTTCATCCGTGAATAGTGAAAAAAAAATTTTAATTTTAATTTTTGTTTTGTTTATTGCATTATAAAGATAATGTATGTTGTTTTGTTGTTGTGAAAAAGTTCACAATGATAGATACCCTATTATTTTAAAAAGGTTTAAAATAATGTTGAATTTAATTTATGTTATACCCGATAATATGATTTAAATTGGATTATGGTTGATTAAAATTGTTATGTACAATTAAGGAATTGTCACATAATTTTGATCATTTTAAAGGTGGTTTGGATAAATTAATCATCATAATTAATGAATTATGTCTTGAATGTTTAATTTATTTTGTTGATGCATTTTATTTTGTTTAATGAATGAATGAATGGATGAATGGATTATTTTGGTATTTTTACAAGAGGTTGTAATTTGTATTGCTTAGTGTGGCCTTAGTAGATTGTGTTATCGTAATGATGGTAACATGGTCTTTGATGTATTTTGAGATCTCGAATCTCCCCTTTGTAATCTTTAATTATAATTTTTAAATTAGAATGTAAATAGGTTTATATTTTGTAATTTTTAAAAATTGTATTTTTGAGAAGACCAAAGATGGAGATCGGATAGCTCACTCCCGCTACATGGACCAAGATGGAACATCAAGTCAAGCTTCTAGGGTCCATAAGGATGGATTCCAAAGTGTATTTTTGTTCTATTTTGATAGGATAGGCCACACTAGGACTTTGTACTTTGTTTTTCATTTTTCCGTTCTTATTGTTTTTCTTTTGCATGATAGTTATTGCATCATATTCCGCCTAAACCAAATCACCTACTACTTAATTGCATGAAAATTGACTCATATAGATTGTATGTTAATTATCTTGGACATCCAGATGTCACTCAAAATTCTAAAAGCTATCATCTTAAATTATTCATTCTCAAATTGCTCGGCCGGCGATCGGTCAAGACATACATTATTGGTTATCCAAAAGGAATGTTTGGTCATTACTTTTATTCGCCTAACGAACACCGTGTTTTTGTTGCGGCTAGTGCAAAGTTCCTAGAGAAAGAATTTCTCGAGAACAAGACGAGTGATAGAACCTTCGATCTGTCGGAGATTCAAGAACCAACAACCGAGCAACCGATGGAGGAAGATGTTCCTTCATCTTCTGCTGCGGTTAATATTCCTGAGGAACCTAGAAGGTCGGGTAGAGTCTCTATAGCTCCAGACAAATACATTGGTATGGTCGAGGAGAACGATAGAGACGATGTTTTGCTCCTAGAGAGTAACGAACCCGCTACCTATAAAGGAGCCATGACCTGTTCCGACTCAAAGCTATGGCTTGAGGCCATGAAATCCGAGATGGACTCTATGTATGAGAATGACGTATGGGATCTGGTTGATTTGCCTGATAAGGTTCGACCTCTTCAGTGCAAATGGCTTTACAAGATAAAGCATTCCGTAGGGGGACAACCAGACACCTATAAGGCACGACTAGTGGCAAAAGGTTTCACTCAAGTGCAAGGATTGCATTATGATGAAATCTTTGCACCCGTAGTCATGCTACGTTCCATTCGGATAATCTTAGCGATTGCCGCTTTTCATGACTATGAAATTTGGCAGATGGACGTGAAAACCGCCTTCTTAAACGGTTATTTGGAGGAGGAGTTGTACATGGTACAACCCGAAGGTTTCATTGACCCTAAAAAGCCTAAGAAAGTGTGCAAGCTTAAGCGTTCATTTATGGACTGAAGCAAGCTTCTCGGAATTGGAATCATCGTTTCGACCAAGTCATAAAAGCAAATGGTTTCATTCGATCGGTTGAGGAACCATGCTTATATGTCAAGTCGAGTGGGAGTAAAATCGTTTTCTTGATATTGTATGTCGATGACATACTCTTGATAGGGAATGATATTCCTCTCTTATCTTCAGTTAAGGTATGGTTAAAGAACCATTTCCAGATGAAAGATCTGGGCGAGGCACATCGCATATTTGGAATCCGTATCTACAGAGATAGATCACGACGGATGTTATCACTCAGTCAGGAGTCTTATATAGATAAGATTCTTGAAATGTTCAGCATGACCAACTCCAAGAAAGGGTATCTTCCAATGACGTCTGGGATACATTTGAGTAAAGCTCAGGCACCCAAGACATCTGAAGAGGTCGAGCGCATGAGTCGAATTCCTTATGCATCAGCTATAGGATCGATCATGTATGTCATGATATGCACACGTCCAGACGTGGCATATGCTTTGAGTATGACCAGTCGGTACCAAGGCAATCCAGGTGAAACACACTGGATGGCTGTTAAAAATATCCTTAACTACCTACGGAGGACTAAGGATTGGGTATTGACTTATGGAGGAGAGACTGAGCTTTGCGCAACCGGTTACGCAGATGCTAGCTTCCAAACGGATCGGGATGACTCGAAATCTCAGTCTGGATTCGTATTTACTCTTAATGGCGTTGCGGTCAGCTGGAAAAGCTCCAAGCAGAGTGTTATAGCAGATTCTACGACTGAGTCCGAGTACTATGCCGCTTCAGAGGCTGCAAAGGAAGCTATATGGATGCGTCAATTCTTACAAGGACTTGCCATAGTTCCTAGTTCGAATGACCCGATGCACTGAAACTATTCAGAAAACACAACTTAATAACATGTACAAAGCTTCAGAACTCACAACTTCCTTGCTTCTATTCTAAGGCTGAAATGTTAGAGAACTTATGACAGATAGTACTTAGCTAAAGCAGAAAGCCAATGGACTAAGGTTGAGAGTCTAACCTCAGCACACATCAAGAGATTGTACCCTCAAGTCCTAGCACTAAGCAAAGGACAATTCTCAAGCACACAGCCAAGAGTTGAATAGAAACAGAGTTTCAATTTTATGTTTTACTTCAAATCTGATTGTATTTTATTAGGTAAAGGCCTTATATAGGCAACAAGGATACATCTCAGACGTTTAGCTACATCTAGGGCCAAAAAGGCTTACAACATAAAACAAAATAATAGCTACAAACTTGCAAACTACTGACATAAAGTAAATAAAGCAGAAAAGCAGTTTCTAAAGGGACAATCTTCCTTAATGGTTTTGATCAGGTATGTCTTGGATGAAGAGTGGACTTTCAAGCATGGATTTGTGAGCCAAACTGAAGTAGGATGGATCCCAAAGATGTGCTGAAGGTCCCTCACGCATTGCTTGTTCAAAAGAGGAAGGTTGACAGTGACATGTTAACTACTGCACAAAAGGGTTGCAGTTGGACTGTTGAACTTGGTCCCTAGACTAACTTTTTATGTGGACGTTTTCTCAAGAAGAAATCCTGGACAAAAATGTAGAGGACCCTCCCTAGGACCAAGTTCAAGCCTTGGTTGGATGTTTCTAGGTGTAGAAGCTCACCAGGGACCCTGCCCAAGGTGACTGAGGCTGAACTGTATTCTGGTTGTTTTCTTGTTGACTGTTGGGGTTGGGGTTGTTTTTGTGGGTTGTTCTTTGGCTGTAGGGTGGGTTGTTTTTGTTGGGAGTATACTGAGGGATGTTAGGATTGTATAGTAGGTTATCATAGCTAGTCATGTAGGCTACTAGGCTGTTGGTTGGGTTGCTCTCTGGACTCCTTGACTTTGCTAGACTCTGTTCTCTTGAGCTGGTTTGTGGGACTTGTGTTTGGCCTTGAACTCATGTTGCAACCTCCTCTTCTTGAAAAGGATTTGTCCTCAAATCTTCCTCATCTTCTGACTCTCCATGATAAGGGCTT
Source organism: Heliosperma pusillum (assembly GCA_022085475.1). NCBI lineage: Eukaryota > Viridiplantae > Streptophyta > Magnoliopsida > Caryophyllales > Caryophyllaceae > Heliosperma > Heliosperma pusillum. The sequence goes on along the minus strand of JAIUZE010012147.1, from coordinate 27,557 downwards.
AAGTCTCCCACATTGAATGTCCCATGTACTCCATATTGACCTGGTAGATCCACCTTATAAGCATTGGGGCCTATCTTCTTAAGGATTTCAAAAGGGCCATCAGCCCTGGGCATTAGTTTGTTCTTCCTTTTGTCTGGGAATCTTTCCTTTCTCAGGTGTAACCACACCATGTCTCCTGCTTTGAATTCTTTGGCCTTCTTTGGACCCTTGGCCCTTGATTTGTACATCTCATTGGTCTTTTCTATTTGTTGCTTGACCTGGTTGTGGATCTTTATCATCTGCTGCACTCTTTCTTTGGCATCATAACTGAATTCTTTCTTGAGTACTGGAGCTAGGTCTGTCTGTGGGCATTAGAATGTTAGTACCATAGACAGTTTCAAAAGAACTCTTACCTGTGCTGCTTGATGGAGCTCTGTTGAATGCAAATTCAGCTTGTGCTAGTTTCATATCCCAATCCTTGAGAGACTTGGCAATAATACACCTCAAGATCCTGCCCAAAGTCTTGTTGGTGACCTCTGTTTGTCCATCAGTCTGAGGGTGGTGGGAGGTACTGAAGAGGAGTTTTGTTTTCAGTAGCTTCCAGAGTGTCTTCCAGAAGTGACTCATAAACTTGGTGTCCCTATCTGACACAATGCTTCTTGGAATCCCATGTAGTTTCACTATCTCCTTGAAATACAGCTCAGCTACCCCAAGTGCATCTTCTGTCTTTTTGCAAGCAACAAAATGGGCCATTTTGCTGAACCTATCAACAACAACCATCACTGCATCCTTTCCTCTTTGTGTCCTTGGTAATGCTACTATGAAATCCATGCTGATGTCCTCCCAAGGTTTGTTTGGTACATGTAGAGGTGTGTAGGGGCCTCCTTGGAAATGAGCTTTTGCTAACTGACAGGGTTTGCATCTTTTGATGGTGTCCTGCACATCTCCTAGCATTTTGGGCCAATATAACTGATCTTGTAGAATCTCATAGGTTTTCTGCACCCCAAAGTGGCCAGCAAGTCCATTACAATGAACCTCCTTGACTAGCAGACCTCTCTAGGGTCCTTTGGGTATGCACAGCTTGTTCCCTTGGAAGAGGAAGCCATCATGTGCTAAGTATCTGCTCCCCTTCTTGAGCTGTCCCTCTGAGTACACCTCCCACTCCCCTTTGAAATCTGGATCCTCTTGGTAGAGCTCCTTCATGAACTCAAAGCCTAGGACCCTCTGCTCCATGTATGTTAGCATCACAGACCTCCTAGATAGGGCATCAGCTACTACATTGTTTTTCCCTTCAATGTATTTGCCTGAAAAGGAGAAGGATTGGAGAAATTCCACCCAGTTTGCATGCCTTGGATTGAGCTTGTGCTGGCCATTGATAAACTTTAGGGCCTCATGATCTGAATGTAGTACAAAGGGCTTGGGTTTCAGATAGTGCCCCCAGTGGTTCAGGGCCCTCACTATTGCATAGAATTCCTTATCATAAGTAGAGTAGTTCAGTCTGGCTCCATTTAATTTCTCACTGAAGTAGGCTATAGGCTTCCTGTCTTGCACTAGCACAGCTCCAATGCCCAGTCCACTAGCATCACACTCTACCTCAAATAGCTAATTGAAGTCTGGTAGTCCTAACACAGGAGATCTGCACAGCAGTTCCTTGATTAAGTTGAATGATTTCTCAGCCCTGTCACTCCAGTTGAACCCCCCCCCCTTCTTCATACATTCAGTGATGGGAGCCATGATGGAACTGAAACCCTGGATGAACCTTCTATAAAAGGATGCTAACCCATGAAAGCTCCTTACTTCAGTCACAGTTCTAGGTACAGGCCAGTCTTTAATAGCATTGACCTTTTCAGGATCAACAGCAACCCCATCTTTTGAGATTATGAACCCCAAGAAGTGAACTTCAGGTTGCATGAAAGTGAACTTCTCTAGCTTGCCAAATAGTTTGTTCTCCCTCAGAATTTCACATAGAAGCTTCAGATGTTGCAAGTGTTCTCTCTTGTTGGAGCTATAGACCAGAATATCATCAAAGTAGACCACAATGAACTTCCCCAAATAGGGTCTTAGCACCTCTGTCATCAGTCTCATGAATGTGCTGGGGGCATTTGAGAGCTCAAAAGGCATCACCAGCCATTCATATAAACGATGCTTGGTTTTGAAAGCAGTTTTCCACTCATCCCCAGCTCTAATCCTCACTTGGTGATAGCCTTGCCTAAGATCAATTTTGGTGAATACCTGAGCCCCACTTAGCTCATCAAGAATGTCATTAAGCCTAGGTATAGGGAACCTGTACTTAATGGTGATGTTGTTAATGGTCCTGCTGTCTATACACATCCTCCAGGTTCCATCTTTCTTTGGTACTAGCAAGGCAGGCACAGCACAGGGGCTAAGAGACTCCCTGACATAACCCTTGCTAAGCAGCTCTCCCACCTGAGATTGTAGCTCCTGTGTTGCCTTGGGGTCACTTCTATAAGCAGGTTTGTTTGGTAAGACAGCCCCATGCACCAAATCAATGTGGTGCTCAATTCCCCTCAGTGGAGGTAACCCACTAGGAAGCTCATCTGGGAACACATCCTCATAGGTCTTCAGTAAATTCTGTACCTCCTCAGGGACATGACTAGGAATCACTCCAACTTCCTTGGTGAGGAGTACATACACTGGCCTGAGGTCACTCAACTCTTGTACTATCTCTGACTCACTCAGCAGCAAGACTTCTTTAGCAGTTTCAGTAATGAGAGGGGAATTTCCCTTTAAGGTAGGGGGCAAAGGAGCCAATATGATCTTCTTCTTTCCAACCTTGAATGAGTAAGTGTTCTCCTTACCCTGGTGAACAACATCTCTATCAAACTCCCAAGGCCTGCCCAACAGAAGGTGACAGGCATCTATGGGAAGTACATCACACAGAGCCTCATCAACATATCCCTTCCCAATGGAGAATGGTACTACACACTGCTGATCAACTCTCACTTCAGCTCCCTTGTTTAGCCACCTAAGTTTGTAAGGGTGAGGATGGTCTTTGGTTGGCAGGGTCAGTTTGTCTATCAGGGTTTTTGAAGCAACATTGGTACAACTACCTCCATCTATGATCAGATTGCATACTCTCCTCTTAATGGTACACCTAGTCCTAAAGATTTGGTGCCTCTGGTCTTCCTCTAAAGGTTGAGGTTGTGTATGCATGACTCTCCATGTTACCAAGCTTAACCCAGCATCAGGTTCTACCAACTCCTCACTAGCCTCCATCTCATGCTCCTCCATCTCATCATCACAGACCAACACCTCATCATTTCCCCAATGAAATACTTCTAGGGTGCTCAGAGCTCTTTTAGATGGACATTCTCTAGCAAAATGTCCATATCCTTGACATTGAAAACACTTTTTGAGGGGGGTAGTTTTTCTTTGGCCTGCATCAACAGCCTTGCCTTTATCAGGGTTGAAAGGAGTCTTAGTAGGAACTACAGGTTCTCCCATCTTGACTCCTACAAAGGGTTTGAAGGTAGGGGTTCTGGTAGGTGTCTTAGAAGCACTGGCCTTTCCCTTTCCCAACTTTTCTACCCTTAAGGACAAGTTGGCAGCTTCCTCAAAGGAGTAGATATTTTGTAGCCTGACTTTACTAGCTATCCTCTCATCTAACCCTTCTAGGAACCTTGCTATCTTTTGCTCAGATTTCTCAACAACCTCACATTGTAGTGTGAGTTGTTCAAAGTCTCTTAGATAAGACTCTACAGGTCTTTGGTCTTGTTTCAGGTGAGTAAGCTTAATGAACATGTCCTGAGTGTAGTCCCTAGAGACAAACTTAGCCCTCATTTTCTTTTTCAGTTTGAGCCAAGACTTAACAGATTCTTTTCCTTCTCTCACCCTCAAGGTTTTCATATTTTCATACCATAGTGAGGCATAACCTTTTAGTTTCATGATAGCAACCTTAAAAGCCTTTCTATCAGTGTATCCTTTGAACTCAAAGACTCTTTCTACAGACCTCAACCAATCTAGGAAATCATCAGGGTTCATGCTACCTAGAAAGTCAGGGATTTTTACCTTTATGTCTTTGTCTTGGTGTCTGATAAGACTTTGATCTGAGCCATCTGAGTCTGACATTTCAAATTGATCTACAGGTTGCCTCCTCCTTTCTCCATGTGGGAAAGGTGCTCCTCTTCCTCGACCTCTGCCTCCCCTTGTATCATTGTTCTGTTGGCCCTCAAGGAGTTCATTGACAGATCTGGAGACTTCCATCACAGTTCTGACAAGACCTTGAACTGTGTTTTCAAGACCTGTGATTCTCTCTTCACTCATGGTTGATTTTTTGTGTTTTTAATGTAGTTAGGTAAATGAACTCACAAACCAAAGCTCTGATAACCAATTTGCACTGAAACTATTCAGAAAACACAACTTAATAACATGTACAAAGCTTCAGAACTCACAACTTCCTTGCTTCTATTCTAAGGCTGAAATGTTAGAGAACTTATGACAGATAGTACTTAGCCAAAGCACAAAGCCAATGGAGTAAGGTTGAGAGTCTAACCTCAGCACACAGCAAGAGATTGTACCCTCAAGTCCCAGCACTAAGCAAAGGACAATTCTCAAGCACACAGCCAAGAGTTGAATAGAAACAAAGTTTCAATTTTATGTTTTACTTCAAATCTGATTGTATTTCGTTAGGTAAAGGCCTTATATAGGCAACTAGGATACATCTCAGACGTTTAGCTACATCTAGGGCCACAAAGGCTTACAACATAAAACAAAGTAACAGCTACAATGTGACACCCTCAAATTTGCGGAAAGATAAACAAGTAATTTAAATAAATAAAAGATGAGAATACATTTTTAATAGGTTCACATTAGTACAAATCGGTAAATTTTAAAACCGGAACCTATCATTAAATATATTCATCGAAACAAAGGTGTCTTAAAGAAAAAGGTTCATAACAAAAAGGAAATAATATTATACATAAAAAGTATCCAAAACGGGAGACATATCTCCCGTATAAATACGGAAATAAAAGAGTGTATAATAATATACAATCCTAAGAACCGAATATAGGTCCAAGGTAATACTTCACTCGCTAGCTCGTCAATGTACCCAAGTATGCATCACAAACCTGCCAACCGCATTAAATATAAACACGGAAGCCACAGTCAGTGGGGAGTAACTCCGAGTTCTCCCAGCCACGAAATGTCGAGTTTAATAAAACATGAATAACATAAAAGAGATGTATATGGAAAATACAAAACCTTAACATATACGATATGCTTTTCATGTTATGAAACAAATAACTAACATATAACCTAGCATATGAAAGCTATCATGTGAATCCGTTAACAACCTAGAACACGAGGTAGGGAAGCTGGTATGCTAGCTCAGAGGTTACCTTTAAAACATGGCCATGATACACTCAAACCCTAATCATACAAGATATCATGCGAATCAGTTAACAACCGGTAATCCAAACTCTATCAACCTTAGCCGGCTTGCATCTCACCTTCTAAGATTCATAGAATCATCAAACATGAAAGACCAATACGTCTAGAAACAGGCATAAGTTCTTAGCACGGTCAATAGTCGACTTCTGTAACTCGAGGCTATACCACAAGGTAGGAAAACATCCTAGTCCTACACTGATCAGACCTAGAGACAACAGCTAACCCATTCCCTGTCTCATGACCAAAAGTACATGAGAATCTCTACTAGGAGACCCCCTAAGCAGAGTTGGCTAGTACTTAAGCTGGCTCCATTCCCAAAGTGGAAGCAATTAGGCAGCCATGCCCCGACTTGGATATAAACCCACCAAGCCGTGACACAAAAGCTATTAACCATGAACTATATACTCGTTAACGATAGTAAGGCCTATCCATGTCATGGTCCAAGATACTCATTTAGAATTAGAATGGTCAAGACGCCATATACTCATAATTCTCTATGGGTACTTAGTCAACACGACATATATCATACAATTACACCGTCACGGGAAAAACTTCCTATCATGTGACTAATTGAATATAAATCATATTCAAATATCATATCGCCTCATATCTACTAAGGCTCATTCATTCATTAAATAAAAGTTACTTGAAGACAAATCCCCGACCCGAGTCCCGCGACGGGTCATCAGTCAAAACGGGGCTGACTAGATCTTAGTTTGACTAAACCCGTTTGGTCAAACCGGCTAGAAACAGAGTCTTTACCATTTAGACTTGAACATAAAATCATCATATTCAATTCATGGTATTTTTTATTCCAACTTCTAACATGTGAATTATTAAATCTTACGAAAACCCGCTTGACTTAAAGGATATCAAATTAAACTACAATCTCGTATTATAATTTCTAACATGTGAGAAATAATAATATTATGAAAACCTTTTTATTAAATAATTTACTTATTAAAATTTCCCACTTGCTAAATATTACAAAACACGATAAATAACAATAAACTCAAAAACCGTCACAAGTCCAAAGAGGGACCCACGGGCTGTTTTGGGCCGATAAAGAACCGGGCCTAATTGGGCTGTTTTGGTCGACTTTTCTAAAACCGTTTCTAAATATTTTCCCGCATGCTTAACATATTTAAAACCCGTCAAAACAACAACAAAACAATCAAGTATCGACACAAGCCCAAAGATCAAATCCCGGACCAACCCAGACCGGCCTGGACCGGCCTGGTTTGGGTCGGTTCCCAGCCACCTTACACGGCCACTTCTCACGGCCAAACCAACAACCACTCCAAATTATTTCTAACATGATTTTTATTAACAACATCCATTTTTAACAACCAATTCAACCATCATTCATACAAAAATCATGATTATGAACAAATCATCCAAATATGTCAAGAACACTAAACATGTTAAAAATTCATACAACATAATAATCATAACCACTTATCATGTTACTACTTAAAACCGTAAATAACAATAACATAAACAAAAACAAAAGTATGTAACATTAATTCGTCGAGTAACTCGGAATCGTTACCTTAGCTAGCACAAAATCAATTAGCACCAAAATAAGAAGTAAAAACCCGTCTACTAATCTTCTTCTAAAATATACGAGTCACCAACCTCGTCTTCAAAATCTTCTCCTATAAGAAATGACAAAAATAACATTATTAGAATTAAAACTTGATTTCAACAATTAAAGTGTTGAAAACGATTTTGTCGGAATTGAAAATAAAACGTACGTGGAGATGGAGAGCGGAGAGGAGACTCTAGAAATATAAGTTAGGACGGATTTGAACAAGTAACGAAGGTTATGTGACGATTTTGCTCAAGAACGATCAAGAACGCTCAAGAACACCAAGAACGATTTTGATTATATTAAAGAAGGTATTAATTAGATATTAAGTTGATTTATTGTAAAATGAAAAGATAAGTAGTGAATAAGAGTGGAGTGGGTGCCGTGTAAATATAGGGAAATAATGAGTCGGGTTTTGAAATTGTTGTTACGGGATTGACTCGGGTTTTATAATTATATTATGGTAATTAATTAGATATTATTAGGTTTTATGATAGTTTAATCAAATATCTAGATATTAATTAGATATTATGTTATTGTAATCAAAAGAAAGAAAATATCTAGTCCTAAGAGGAGGAGGGGAGCCGTGTGGTTGTAGAAGAATCGGGTCTGTTTTTTAAGCGATTTGCGGAGTTTAAGTTGACGGATCGATAAAGTTACAAATATCTTAGATATTCGTATTAGTTTAATCGAAAGAATTAAAAGATCTTAAAGTGAGTGGAAAAAGATGACATGGGCGTGTGACTCATGCCAAAGTCGGGTTTCGGGTTTGTTTCGGGATTTAAGTTGGCTCGGGAATAGTTAAATGATGTTCGGGTTTAAACCGTAAAATCTTCTCTTTAATTCCGAATAAATTCAAAATAATTATATTAAAATATCATAAATTCAAATAAATCTTAATAAAAATAAATTAAATTTATTATTTTTTTAAATAAAATTTTGGTCTTTCAAATTACGGGGTGAGTCGGAAAAGTCAACGAAAGTCAAGGTCGACTTAAGAGTCAAGAAAAGTCAAAGACGACTCAAAAGTCAAGAAAAGTCAACGATGACTCAAAAGTCAAGAAAAGTCAAAGACGACTTAAAATGGGATTCTCATGGAATCTCGCGGAAATTCCAAATACGACTCCAAACAATATATTCTAAATTAAAACTTAAGTTTGCTGAAAAGTATCCGTAAAATATTTTCACTAGAAAAATAGGGTACATTTCGGGTTGTTACAATCACCCCTCCTTTTAAAAAGTTTCGTCCTCGAAACTTGGAAGGAGGAAAGTGACATATATGTAGGTCTATTTCAAACCTTTAAAAATATATTTGTAATAAAAATACAGGGTCTTATCCATGGGGCGGAAAGTTCTCGTCTGCAGTTAAGAACATCGACGTCCCAAGTCAAAGACTTTAAAAGATACATTTTCACATCAACAAATGAGAAAACTAGTTATCGAACGTCTCCAATAACGAGTCTCAACACTCCTTGACGGTAAAAATACTTGAAATCATCAAACATTTCCCAAAAGCTTTTAGTTCTAAAATTCTATAGTAAAGGTAATAACTCTACTATCTATGCCTAAAATTTCTAACTAAAGCTTCTAATAATCTATCTATAAGAGATGATATTCGATAGAAGGAACAGAATATTCGACAGAATAAATCGAATAGAAAGAGGGAAGAAAGAAGGAATGAACCACAATACTATCTTCCATCTATGAAAATTCAACTGTCGATCGTAACTTGACAACACTAACTGCACCAGAATCTAGTCCTCAAGAGAGTGCAATATATCCTCCACATTTTCAATCATCAGATTCCTACCAAAATATTTCATAAGCATGACACATCGAGTAACAACTCCCAATTATTCAAATTCAATTAAAATCTTCTAAGGTCCATCGGTACGGTAAACTCCATAACTAACAACCCATGAAAGATTCATTACGAACTCTAATCTTCTTAGCTCCATCAAAACTCTTATTGGAAATCACCATCAAAATATTTATAATTAGGGAAACAAGACCGCTAACAACCACAAGGTAAAAGAGTTTACTATGAAATCCTTTGATCTAATTTATTCCAAAAATTCATTTCCCTAAATTATTAACACTGAACCTTCTCATCCTCAAAAGTTGAATCCCAAAAACTCAAAGAGATTAGTCACACAAATCTCATTTCACTTAACTTTTGCCAAACATAGGGCAATGCAACCGTAAATCAATTTATTTATCTCTTCCAAACTCTCAATACATCGGTTTTTGCTTATAACAATATTCCTCAAGTTTGGTCATCCAAATCCAAAATTCCACAAGGTAATTATTCCCGTTAGGGTCCAACACTTAAAGACCATAATTTCCCAAGTAACACTTAAAGAATCACTAAAATTCTTAACCACAACTACCAACTATCATTATGATTATTTCAATCCTCAAAACGATATTGCAACATTAAGCTTTCATAGTTTAAAACCACTAGGGGAGTTTCATCCTAAGCTTATTCTCAATTTTCTATAATCATTTAAACACGAAACTAGCTCCATAGGACGGTTAGGTATCATATTCGAAACTCCTACAAAACACACCTACTAACCCTTACGATAGCTAAAAGAAAACTACCTCACAAGAGAGTAGGGATAAAAGAACATGATACAAGGAACATTAGGAAGCGTTACTAAAGACTACGATAAGATGAAAAAGGCGAAGGCTAAAAAGGAAAACGAGGTTGAGGAAGCGACAAAGCAGATAGAAGAGTTATGAAGCTATCCGAGTAAGAAAAAAGATACGAGCATGAAAAAACATCTCTGGACGGTAAAGATATAGGAGTACTTTCTCCAATTGTAGCTTTGAGAGGTAATTTATCGGATAGTCTCATCAAGATAAAGGACAAAGAAGCTCCCGTATCAAATAAAATTAAACACGGTATTTCATAATTTGAAAACATACCAGTCACAATGTCTGGTTGAGCATCGGCCTCCGCGCGGCTCATGATGAAAATTCGACCCTTCGGTCTCCCAGAAGTAGCTGGTGTAGAAGCTATCTTCTTCTTATCAGGACATACAAATGACTTGTGTCCCGGTTTCTGACAATTAAAGCACACAATTGGCTTGTTGAAACAGCCAATACCGAGATGCATAGGCATCTTGCACGCAAAACAGATACGACCCTTAAGATCGTTGTTGTTGCTTGGGACGAATGGACGGTTACTCTGAGTTGCTTGTCCACTCTGGAAATTCTTCCTCTTGTTTGAGTAAGAGGAGGAAAAGGAAGGTCGAGAAGTAGGATACAACGGTCTCTTACCAAAGGCATTAGGAGCAACATAAGAGGCACGAGCCTCGTCGGCAATCTCGCGGATTGAACTCTCTGCCCATATAGCATCGTTGTAGATAGAGACAAAGGAAGTAGCACTCCTACTGATCTTGCCCTTCACCTGAGGAGAAAGCTTTCCCAGGTAAAAGAATGCCTTGTCTTCCTCCCTTGAAATAAGCCGAGTGGCATAATGAGCCAACTCGTTGAACTTGGTTGTGAACTCCTGAACTGAGAGAACTCCTTGTTTGAAGTCCATGAATTCCTTCAGTTTCTGCTGCCTCAATTCATCCGGGTAGAACCTCGCCTCCAATAGTTCACGGAAACGAGTCCAACCAAAATCAGGTTCCAACTTAGAAGTAGGGCCAGTAAGTGACCACCACTGATCAGCTTCCTTCACTAAGAAGTGGGAAGCAAGACGGACTTTATCCGCATCCAGAACATCGTATAGAGAAAAGTTCTTCTCCATTTCACGTATCCATTCCGAAAGCTGAATGGGATCTACTTCACCACCATAGGTTTTGGCTTGGCTCCTAGATAGTTGTGAAGCAACCCATGTACAACTCCCGTGTCTCTCACGGTCGGGAGGAGGATTATGAATAGGATTCTGCTGTTGATTTTGCTGATTCTGAATAATAAGAGTAAGAGCTGCTAGGATCGTGTTGTCAATTCTCAGAGGCATCTTGAAAAAGAAAACACAGATTAGTACTTATCAGTTAGCAAGCACAAAGAGACTACAACATAAATCCTAATCTACCCATCCTACCATTCTATCTCGCAAGTTTATTATTTTATTAAGGTCAAGTTATTTATACAAGGGTACACAAACGTGCGTCGGGAGCAAAAATGCTCTGATACCAACTGTGACACCCTCAAATTTGCGGAAAGATAAACAAGTAATTTAAATAAATAAAGATGAGAATACATTTTTAATAGGTTCACTTTAGTGAAAATCGGTAAATTTTAAAACCGGAACCTATCATTAAATATATTCATCGAAACAAAGGTGTCTTAAAGAAAAAGGTTCATAACAAAAAGGAAATAATATTATACATAAGAAGTATCCAAAACGGGAGACATATCTCCCGTATAAATACGGAAATAAAAGAGTGTATTAATAATACAATCCTAAGAACCGAATATAGGTCCAAGGTAATACTTCACTCGCTAGCTCGTCAATGTACCCAAGTATGCATCACAAACCTGCCAACCGCATTAAATATAAACACGGAAGCCACAGTCAGTGGGGAGTAACTCCGAGTTCTCCCAGCCACGAAATGTCGAGTTTAATAAACATGAATAACATAAAAGCAATGTATATGGAAAATACAAAACCTTAACATATATGATATGCTTTTCATGTTATGAAACAATTAACTAACATATAACCTATCATGTGAAAGCTATCATGTGAATCCGTAATAAACTATAACACGAGGTAGGGAAGCTGGTATGCTAGCTCAGAGGTTCCTCTCAGAAACATGGCCATGATACACTCAAACCCTAATCAACACGTAATCATGTGAATCAGTTAACAACCGGTAATCCAAACTCTATCAACCTTAGCGGCTTGCATCTCACCTTCTAAACTCATAGAATCATCAAACATGAAAGACCAATACTCTACAAACAGGCATAAGTTCTTAGAACCGTCAATAGTCGACTTCTGTAACTCGAGGCTATACCACAAGGTAGGACAACATCCTAGTCCTAGACTGATCAGACCTAGCGACAACAGCTATTCCATTCCCCGTCCCATGACATAACCGTCTATGAGAAACTCTACTAGGCGACCCCCTAAGCAGAGATGGCTAGTACTTAAGCTGGCTCCTTCCCAAAGCGGAACTCTTAGGATGCCATGCCCCGACTTGGTATCAAAAGGCCCAAGCCAGTGACACAAAAGCTATCAAGCTGTGAACTCCATATGCTCGTTAAAGATAGTACGGCCTATCTATGTCATGGTCCAAGATACTCATTTAGAATTAGAATTGTCAAGACGCCATATACTCATAATTCTCTATGGGTACTTAGTCAACACAACATATATCATACAATTACACCGTCACGGAAACAACTTCCTATCATGTGATTAATTGCATATAAATCATATTCTAATATCATATCGCCTCATATCTACTAAGGCTCATTCATTCATTCATTAAATAAAACCTTACCTGAAAACAAATCCCCGACCCGAGTCCCGCGACGGGTCATCAGTCAAAACGGGGCTGACTAGATCTTAGTTTGACCAAACCCGTTTGGTCAAACCGGCTAGAAACAGAGTCTTTACCATTTAGACTTGAACATAAAATCATCATATTCAATTCATGGTATTTTTTATTCCAACTTCTAACATGTGAATTATTAAATCTTACGAAAACCCGCTTGACTTAAAGGATATCAAATTAAACTACAATCTCGTATTATAATTTCTAACATGTGAGAAATAATAATATTATGAAAACCTTTTAATTAAATAATTTACTTATTAAAATTTCCCACTTGTTAAATATTACAAAACACGATAAATAACAATAAACTCAAAAACCGTCACAAGTCCAAAGAGGAACCCACGGGCTGTTTTGGGCCGATAAAGAACCGGGCCTAATTGGGCTGTTTTGGTCGACTTTTCTAAAACCGTTTCTAAATATTTTCCCGCATGCTTAACATATTTAAAACCCGTCAAAACAACAACAAAACAATCAAGTATCGACACAAGCCCAAAGATCAAATCCCGGACCAACCCAGACCGGCCTGGACCGGCCTGGTTTGGGTCGGTTCCCAGCCACCTTACACGGCCACTTCTCACGGCCAAACCAACAACCACTCCAAATTATTTCTAACATGATTTTTATTAACAACATCCATTTTTAACAACCAATTCAACCATCATTCATACAAAAATCATGATTTTGAACAAATCATCCAAATATGTCAAGAACACTAAACATGTTAAAAATTCATCCAACATAATAATCATAACCACTTATCATGTTACTACTTAAAACCGAAAATAACAATAACATAAACAAAAACAAAAGTATGTAACATTAATTCGTCGAGTAACTCGGAATCGTTACCTTAGCTAGCACAAAATCAATTAGCACCAAAATAAGAAGTAAAAACCCGTCTACTAGTCTTCTTCTAATATATACGAGTCACCAAACGCGTCTTCAACTTCTCCTATAAGAAATGACAAGAATAACATTATTAGAATTAAAACTTGAATTTCAACAATTAAAGTGTTGAAAACGATTTTGTCGGAATTGGAAATAAAACGTACGTGGAGATGGAGAGCGGAGAGGAGACTCTAGAAATATAAGTTAGGACGGATTTGAACAAGTAACGAAGGTTTTGTAACGATTTTGCTCAAGAACGATCAAGAACGCTCAAGAACACCAAGAACGATTTTGATTATATTAAAGAAGGTATTAATTAGATATTAAGTTGATTTATTGTAAAATGAAAAGATAGTTAGTGAGTAATGGGGTGGGTGTGCCGTGTAATTATAGAGGAATTAATGAGTCGGGTTTTGAAATTGTTGTTACGGGATTGACTCGGGGTTTATAATTATATTATGGTAATTAATTAGATATTATTAGGTTTTATGATAGTTTAATCAAATATCTAGATATTAATTAGATATTATGTTATTGTAATCAAAAGAAAGAAAATATCTAATCCTAAGAGAGGAGGAGGGAGCCGTGTGATTATAGGAGAAATCGGGTCTGTTTTTAAGCGATTTGCGGAGTTTAAATTGACAGATCGATAAAGTTACAAATATCCTAGATATTATTATTAGTTTAATCAAAAGATCAAAAGATCTATTATGAGTGGAAAAATAGGTGACATGGGCGTGTGACTCATGCAAGAGTCGGGTTTCGGGTTTGTTTTGGGACTTAAGTTGACTCGGGAATAGTTAAATGACGTTCGGGGTTAAACCGTAAAACCTTCTCTTTAATTCCGAATAAATTCAAAATAATTATATTAAATTATCATAAATTCAAATAAATCTTAATAAATTAAAATAAATTAAATTTATTATTTTTCAAATATAATTTCGGTCTTTCAAAATTACGGGTTGTTACAATAATGGTTGAAGTTATACTCGTAATGACTGAATTTACATTCATAAAAGGGCTAAAATCATATAAATTTGTATTAAAGTTACATAAATTCAAATTTATATGGTTGAAATCACATTTTAGTTTAAAGTTACACAAATAAGGGTTGAAGTTACACTCGTAATGATTGAAGTTGCACTCATAAAAAAGCTAAAATCACATAAATTTGTCTTGAAGTTTCATAAATTCAAATTTTTATAGTCGAAATCACATTTTAGTTTGAATTTACAAAAATAATGGTTGAAGTTACACTCGTAATGACTGAAATTACACTCATAAAAAGATGAAGTTACAAAGACTTGTCTCAAAATCATGCATGTGTAGGTGGAATTCTCTCATTTTGTTATAATCTTGTCCATCCATTTTGTTTTCATCTTATCCATCCATTTTCCTTCTAATCTTATCCCTCCATCTATTTTTAATCTTGTCCCTTCCTCCACTTCATCCAAAGGCAAAGATAAGGACTTATGGACTCAAAAAATATGATGGACTCATAAGAACCTATATATATATAGAGAGAGAGTGAGCATCTGGTGAGTCTAGCTTCTTAGGTGAGTACGGTCCTATCAATTAGGACCATTGGATCAACAAGATCCAACAGCTCTCGTTCTTCCACGTCACCCCCAAATATTTAACAAAGAATAAAACTGAAAACCTACTGAAGCACCTTTCATAATATTCAGAAAAATTTCTCTCTCTACCAGAATACTTCATCTCTCTCTCTACGAACTGACAGTCACAAAAACTAAATCAGTTATTCTAAAACTTTCTCTTTCTATCAAAACCTAAAAAAAATCACAAATTCAAGAGAAATCTGCCAAAATCAATTGAAATCAAAATAAAAATTGCTTCTTATCATCAATCTCGTTTTAAAAAATAAACTCAAGAACTTCAAGTTGTTCAATCACGAATCTAGTACTTTTGTTCAAACATAATGAAAAGGTATAAACGGATTATCTTTATACGATTTTTTAAACTGTTTTTTTTTTGTTGTGATTGAAGTTATCACATAATTGTATGTTGTTATTGTCGATTTTGAATGATCTGAAGAAAATGTTAATTGATTTCCGTGTTTGTTCATGTTTTAGTTTTTGCTAAAAAAAATTAGATTTAATGATTTCTAGAAACTGAGCAATTGATGTTCTTGTTTGTTTTGCGCGGTATTGATTTCTATGTTCTTCGTGTTCGCCAAAAACTTATGCTTAGTAATATGAGAAAACTGAGTAATTGATGTTCGCTTTTTCTGATTCGTATTGAACTGTAGCACTATTTGTGTAATTAGTGTAGTTGTGTTACAGTAATAGGTAGTTAGCATAAACTGAACTTGCAAAATTGTTGTAACATCACGAATTTAATATTCTAAGTTTACATTTTGTTGTAACATTGTCCGATTAAATGTTTTAATAGTACTTCTTGTTTAAGTTGTGTATTTTTATAAATGAATTTTCCTGTTATGCCATTTTTATGACTCGTACTAACAATTGAAACTGTAAACTTATTACTGTGACGCTGGTACTGTGTTTTTGTATGTTACTGTTATTTCTCTTTTGAATGTTTGTTGTTAGTTTTTGGTGTGGATAAATCATTGAACCGAATTTGCAAAATTAAAAGTTTGATTTTCATAATTTCATAACATACTAGTTGGTTTACATCTTGTTTTTTATCTTGAATGATATGAATAAATTCTAATTGTCCTTATTAAAATCCTTATGTAAGACAGTTGATACTGTCACACCAAATTTTGACGTTTCAAGATCAACAATCAATAATAATGATCCATAGTTTAAACATCGGTATTGTAACACCGGTACCGTATAAATTCTGTCATTCGTTACAGTAACACCGGTACTGTAATGTTGTTATTGTTACTTCTCGTTTGGTTATTTTGCTGTAAGTTTTGTATTAGATTGAGCATTCAACAGAATTTGCAAAATTATTGTAATATCATCCACTCAATGTTTTAATACTATAAAAATTTTCAAATCTTACATCATGAAATATGAAATTTGGGGGTAAACACTGTGAATAAATTAGATTTCTTCACTTTCTTCCCACAGTAACATTGGTACCGCATTGTTGTAACATGATATACTTGATGTTGTAATATCATAGTGTGATGTTTATATTGATTTTCACCTTAAATTCTTATGATAGTTAGGCGCCATTTTTTTGCAGAAATTGTTGCAACTTTACTACTGTCTGACATCATGTTGAGAAGGGTAGAATAGTTAAAGGCGAAGGTGTACCAGGAAGAAGAAGAAAAGGTTGACATTGAGATGCTTGTTCTTCGTTTAAAAGTTATGAGGAAAAAGACGTGAATAACACAACATGGTTGAGGAATTTGATGTCTAATTATGATGTCTTAAATATGGCTGTTTGGTATTAAGTAACATATTAGCAGTGTATGAATATGTTGAATTGAGTTGTATTCTACAATACGTCTTATGACGATGTAATGAATTTGAAATGGAACTTTTAGCAACGTGTTAGTGTTACAGTAAAGATTAAAACTCTGTTACAGTGACACTATTACTGTATTTAACATAAATTGGATTAGCAATTACTTGTTACTATAAAGAATAAACAATGTTACAATAATACTGCTACTGTAATTTAACAAAATGAGGATTGAATACGTAACTTACTAAAATAATTGAAAGTGCTATTAAAGAATGAACTACTCACATTAAAGAGTAAACTATGTTACATAGACACAATTACTACATACAACATAATGCGAATTAGCAATTACATGTTACTATAATGAGTTAATGATGCTAAAGTAACATTGTTATTGTAGTTTAACAAAATGAGGATTGACTATGATAACTCTTTCTTTAAAATGGTTCAAATGTTACGTAAAACCTCTTACTTATTGTCTTCTGAGCTTTTGTTGTATCAATGTTAAACTTTGAAGGTTGCAGCAGAATTGCAGGAGTTGAGAGGTCCTGGGTTCGACTACCAGCTGGGGCGATGATCACTTGGCCACTGCAGCCCTCGAAGGGGGTGGCTTACATGGTCCATGTAGTGGTGCGAGAATGCATGGGCCCGGGGGGGATTCAACCCCCTCGTCACCAAAAAAAAAAAAGTGAGAAATATTACGGTAACATTGTTATTTCAAAACTAAGAAGAAGTCTTTCCTTACCAGATTGGCTATAAAGCATTACGATGCAAATGTATTGCTATAAAACCGTTACTTAGAAATGATCTGAATAGAAAGGTTCATACAATGTTAATTTAATGAATCTATGTTGTTACAGTAACATCGATATTATATCAATGAAATGTCTTGTTCATGACAAATGAACATTAAACAAAACGAGTCTCTATGACAAACAAAATAATTTCATTTTTTTTACTATATGACAATACAGAAATAATAAAAGTAAAATCTAGTAGAATAAGAGTCCAAGAAAAATTCCACATTAATTCCGAAATTTAGTAAATTTTGTAGCAGCTTCATCCGAAATACGAATGGGGCAAGTTCTCTTGTCGTGGTTGTTATTCTGTTTGCAGTAGGCACACCGTCTCCCTGGCTTTTCCACCCTTTCAGCGCATTGTTCTTTGGTTGATACTATTTTTTTGCGCTCGATCTGCTGATTTAGTTAGTGGCAAGATATAAACGTATAAGGAAGGATTGCATCCCACCGATATATTCAACTCTTGTTCCTTTGTCAACGATTCAATCCGTGGGCATATAGTATCTTGAAACTAAGTGAGAAATCAACAAACTACTCCTTGTAAACATCAAGCAGAGTTTTCAAAACACTTACGGTAGAGTTACTGTAATGTAGAATTCTTAATACTGTAACACTGTTACTGAGAAAACATATACAACAAATAAAAGTAATTTGTTGTCAGGTCCAATATTACTGTAACAGTATGACAGTTTTAAAACCAATACTTGCGTAAATTTACTATGAGAAAAATAGAGAGACAATGACATTAGCTAAACACAAAAGCGGAAGATGCGTGAAATATGCGTGCAATTAACTGAAGATATTAGAAGAATATGTATCCATCTTAGCAATAAAAATAAAAATTTTAAAAAGAAAACCATAATAGAATTTACTGCAATGAGGTAATGATGTTACAGTAATACTGTTATTTTACGAATTACGAAGAAAATATACTACAAAAACAACAAATGGGGAGCAAAATATAAATAATACTGTAACAATGTTAACACCACAATAAGAGATTGAGCCTGCTTCAACATAAAAACGAAACAGTAGTGGAAATAGAATATGATATAACATTAACAAAACAGCTAATATAGAGTAGTGTTGTTACTGCAACGAGGGAGTGAGTTTACAGTAACATCAATACTGTAACAATATGTTAACACAAGCATAAACAACAAAACATGAATATGCTACGACAAACGCAGTTGTAAAGGTGAATATTACTGTTGAGGTATTCTAATGCAATTATAACACGACGACGACAACAACAACAACAACAAAATTACGAAATAAATAACAAATTTCAGTAAATGAAAGGCAAAGTAATGACAATTAGTGTACAACTAAGAACGCATGAAATAAGTTCGTTATTGCAATTCATTTGTAAACCTCTGTTGATTAATGCGAAATAGCAGAGAAATTTATTGCGCACTAGGTCACACAAATGGAAGGATATGAAATCGAAGATTTATTAAGTTGTTCAATTATTGAACTGATTCAATCTTGAGTTTATAGAATCATGAATTAATAGAATCATGAATTGCTTGAATTGATTAACGTTATAGAATCGTGAATTACTTGAATTGATAAAATCGTCATTCTAAGTTGAAAATAAATTAAACAAAATCGAAATTAAAAATCGTTTGTTGTAATTGAATAAGAATTTCGAAAGAAAGTAGAACTAACCTGGAAATTGATTGAAGTTAAGAGATCGATGTGCGAAATCAGATTTTAATTGAACAGCTTTGATTAATTGAATCGTAAATTGCAAAAATCGTGGATGAACTGCAAAATGCAGGTAATTTATTTGGAAAATGGCAGAATTAGGAGAAAATTAGGGTTTTAGAGAAAATGTGATTATAGAGAGAGAGAGACAAGAAAGAGAAAGTTTCATTTAGTTATGTGGTACGACTATTGAAAATTAAGGGTTTTTATATGTCAATTAAGAATTAATCTCAGCCCTTGATTTGTGTAAGATCTAATGGTGGAGATTTGCGGGACGTACTCACCTAAGATATGTGGACTCACCGGATGCAATTTATATATATATATATATATATATATATATATATATATATATAGAGAGAGAGAGAGAGAGAGAGTGAGTGAGCATCCGGTGAGTCCAGCTTCTTAGATGAGTATGGTCCCGTGAATACTGACCATTGGATCTAAAGATCCAAGGGACCTTATTTAGCCACGTCGCCCCAAATATTTAGCAGACCTTATATAAGCTACAAATAGATTGTTATGTCTCATTATAATCATATTTTTTTCTCTCTCTACAAACCCCCTCTCTTTTTCTCTCTAGTCAGTTAACAAATTAGTTCTTCAACCGGAAAAGAAAACAACGCGCATCAATTATTTTGGTTGATTATTTCAAAATCAACCAAAATTTTCACTAAATTCAAGCGAATATCTTCAAAAAAAAAGCAGTCAAGATTCTATTACATCTGATTCTCAAATAATAAAGAGGTCTGAATCGATTTCGCTTTTCGCTTTTTTTAAAAATAAAAAATTGTTCTGATTGATCATTGATGCTATCACATGTTATTGTTGCTGTTGTTCTTGTTGTTCTTGTTTTATCTTGATTGATATGAGGAAATTGTTAGTGATTTTTGATTAATTTAGGTTTTCGTTCTAAAAAAAAATTAGGATTCATATTTTGTTCAAACTGAATAATTGATTTTTTGCCAAAAGATTATGTCTAATTTGTAGGTGTTCATATTGTTATTGTTTTTATTGATTTTTCATGTCATTAATGTCTTTTTTATGTGATCCAACTGTTTGTGTGAAAAAGTTAGGATTAAGACATAGTGAAATATAACAATAATGTTTGTCTTATTTTTTGCTTTGTAAAATCGCAATCAATTTCTGAAAAAATGTGCAATTTTACGTCGATTATATGTGCTCGTAACAACGCTATGGTTATGACATTGTGAAATGTATAACAGGATTTGATTTCAAGAAAATTGGGGTAAATTTGGGGATCAGATTCACTTTCGTAAGGTATTTGACACATGTTACTGTAATTATATGTATTACGGTAATACTGTTACTGTAACATTATTACTGCTATTTTTATTTTGTTTCTTCATGTTATTCACCAAAAATTTATGATTACTGATTTGTAGAAACTGAGTAAATATAAGGATTAAATTACCTTTCGCAAAAGACTCGACGCCAGTTATTTTATTGCGTTACATTAACATTATTACTGCGTGGCAGAACTGGACTTTATATACTGTTACAACATTGTATATTTGATATTGATATTGTGTTGTTTATTCCAATTCAGTTTGATATTTTAACATTTTCATAAACTCACAAAGGATAAAGCTATTGTATAATTGTTACTATAAATTATCACTAATGCTGAACCACTGCCTTTCACATATGTTTTTGTTCGTAATGGCCTAACATTTTGTTTTGAAAGTCAGAAAATTTGAAGAAGAAGGTTTGGAAAATCAACCAACAAAAAAAGGCGCGTAAGGAGATAGTATATACAGAAAAGAGTGAGACACAACTAACCAAACATGAAGATAGGCGTGAGAAACCGAGGAAGGCAGCGTTATTGATGTTGAAATGCTAGTTGAGACTGTTAACACTGTTGTCAAATTTATTTGGTGTGTGATTATGTTGTATAATTATTGTAAACTATTCACAATACTAGTATGTGGTATTGCAAATCATTTTTCACATATAAAGATCAACTGGACTGGTATACATTCACTTGCTTTTTTTATTGTTGTATAATTAAAGTTGGCATTTTTAACATTGTTTCCGTGTTACTTTGATGAATCAGTGTTGTTACAGTAACATAATTACTGTATCATTGTTACTTATTGAGTAAATGATGTCACAGTATGACCGTTACTTTAAAATGAAAAAAACGAAATAATCTTACCTTTACATTTTAGAACTGCTTTATACACCATCTTATATTAGAAACAAACTAAAATAATATGGCAACATTGTTGCCATGTTACTTTAATGACTCAATGTTGTTATAGTAACACTGTTGCAGTAATATTAATCCGCCTTTGATTAATAAAATAATGAAATAAACGAAGATGTTACGTTTTTGCATATCAGAAGAACCTGGATGGATCTGTATTCACTGCCTTTTGTTGATGAAATGAAATATAATTGGAACTTTTAATATTGTTTTCATGTTAATTTGATGAATCAATGATGTTACAGTAACCCTGTTACAGTAACATTGTTACTTTAATAAGTAATGATGTTACAGTACCATCGTTACAATTCATCATCAACTAAAAAAAAGGAATGCACAACAATTTCTAATAAACTAAACTAACAAAGTGGTGTGGACCACACAATACGTCATATTAGGTTTTGTGATCGCTTAAAAGGTTTACAAAACGATCTTAAAATAAATAGGCTATATGAGATTTGAACCCATACCTATGTGCAAGGTTAGCACATCGCTCTCCCATTTGAGCTAATAGCCTTTAAATGAACTATTCGAACTTTTAAATGAAATGAATAACAATAGAGGTTTTGACCTCTTCTTAATCTTGGAAAATGATGAGGATTCTTTGAAAAATTTGTAACCAAAATATTATAATAGTTTATGATGTCATCTATTTATGGTTTCTCATTGCTTAGAAAATAGAAGCAATACTATATTACGCCCTCAAGACATTCACAACTGTACAAGAAATCAATGTAAACTAACCCATCATATTCTCAATGGATTATTGTAACACAAGGCTAGCAACTTTCCCATTACTGTAACACATTAAACTGTTACTGTAACTCGATTATAACCATTACCGTAACAAAGTTAAAAGAAATACACAATTTCCTTCTTAAATGACATAAGGTTCATTAAAATTTCATCATGAATACTAAATTTTATGTATCAATTGCATTCCAATTGATGTTACAGTAACACCATTAATATTACTGTAACACTGCTACTGAAATACACGATATTTAGAAAATATTCCGCTGCAATAAAAAATGCAACTCCATAGCATCTGCTGCACATTGAAGGTGAAGCTTCCGTGAAAATATGCTTATGTTGAGTAAGAAGCAACAATGAGTCCCACAATCATAAGATAGGACTAATATACATCGTAAAAGTTAAATTTATGATAAAATTAGCCAAAAAAACATTTGATTCTTTCAAATTATCTTAATTTCTTCAGGATAGTAAAAATTACATGAAAAAAATCAAATAATAGAAAAATCAACATAAAAAGTGAATAATAATTGCAAATTGTAATTGCAGGATACCTAATTCGAGATATTTCGCGAAATTTTTTCAAAGAAAGATAAATAACTAAATCGCACATAATCGCTCTGAAAATTTTAATATGCGTTGAATAATCTAGGGTTTCTATAAGAACGCCGATGAACAGTCGAATGATGAACGATTGATAAGCAAATTGAAGCAGTGACAAATTAAAGGAAATAGTTATTGATAAATTGTACGAAATCAATTGAAAATTACCTGAAAAATTGACTAAAAAATATGTGATCAATTGAATGATATGAACTGTGAGTGATTAAGTTGTTGAATTGATTGAATCCAGGATTGCTAGAATCATGCGCGCATAATTTTCATCTGCTAATTGTAGAGAATAGAATAAATTGCCAAGGGAAAATTAGGGATTTAATAAGGGAAGAGTGTAATTTTAGAGAGAGAAAAAAAAAAAAGAAAAGGATATTGAGTTATGAGGCTGCACATTGAAGATTTGGGTTTTTATATGTCAATCAAGGATTAATCTCAGCCATTCATTTGTGTAAGATCTAATAATGGAGAATCGCGGGACGTACTCACCTAAGATATGTGGACTCACCGGATGCAATTTCTATATATATATATATATATATATATAGAGAGAGAGAGAGAGAGAGAGAGAGAGAGAGAGGCAAGATCCGGTGAGTCCACCTAAATATTTGAGTCTGTGAGTCCTAACAACAACTGTTGGATCTAAAACAAATGAAGCGCTGAGATTGAGCCACGTAGGTCCCAATTACAAACCACAAAAACGTGTGATTCTCAGCCAAACACAAGGCCTTTTTTCTCTCTCTTTAAAAATCAAATTTCAAACTCTGACAAAATACTCCCTAAAATTTCCTGTAAACTTCTTCGATTTCAACAGCCTTTCAATTGGATTTCAGCTTTTTATATCAATGTGTTCACTACAATTGTATAATCTCACTAGTTTTGTCTCTAAAATCATGCAGGTACTTTTTTTTTTTCAATTTTTGCGTTTTAATACAACTTATGTGCTATTAAATTGATTATGTATGTTGATTTTGTTCGATTTTATTGTATGTGTGTTTAATTAGAAGAATTTTTATATAAAAAAATCGAAGTAATTGTTGAGTGATTTGTGATAGTTTCATGTTCTTGCTTTAAATCTGTAAATATTTTAATTGTAGATGATATTGAACGTTTTTTTGTGAATATACCAGCATATCAAACTAATTAGGTATAATTAATTGTATTTTATAGTTGTTTATTATATGAAATTGTTTAATTACAAAAGCTAGGGTTTAATTTTGTTTAATTACGACAAATTAGGGTTCATATTATGAAATTGAATTTGTTTGACTGAGAAACTAATAGGTAGTACTCACTAATTGAGTAATGTAGATAAACATATTAATTTTAAAGCACATTACATTATCTTTTTAATGTCTCGTTATAGTGACAAAATTGCGATATTGTTATTAGTAAAGCGTGATATTGAACGTCAGCATCAGTGATATTTAATCACCATAATTCTGACATGGTAACTAGATTAACACAAATAAAATGATATATTATGTTTTGAAATAGTATTATTGTGACATTTTGTTTTACAGTACGTTCAAATTTTATGATTCAACAAATGTGTTGTGGTTGATTAACACTAAATTTCAAAAATTCTACTGAAATTTATGAAAGAAATGAGTGCTTTAAAATTTGGTGGTTATTAGTTGATTTTGGGGAACTTGATATTAAATTCTTGATAATTTTTTGGCGACTTATCCTGAGCATTTTGCATCAACGTTATTTTTTATTGGGTTTTTCTTTTTTACCGTTCAAATTTGTCTGTAATGTCTTTGTACAGCTGCCTTAGTTTTAGGAAATTATTACCCAAAATGAAGTTTATGTGTAACTTTTCATTACTAAGAAGGATTCTATTGAGTTACCCATACTTTTTTACTCTCTAAGAACAAGATTAAAAGAAAAAATCTGAAAAATGGTTCTAGAATGATACTAGGAACCAAAATAATGATTTAAATTATACTAACTGTTGTTTATTTGCGTTTGATTTATAGACGATGTGATTATGGACAAGATGATGTTGATCAAGAAGAAGAGCCCCAAAAGGATGGTAAAGACCGTTGCAAGTCGTAGAAGTAGAGTTACAGAAGCAATTAAATTGACTAATATGAATATGTTGACAGAAAACTTTAATTAAAAGTGCATTGATGTAAAGTTGGTAGAATAAGTAATCTAATGTAAGTAGTAGTTGTCAAAACCTTGTATTGTCGTTGGAATTTTGTAATATTATTTAAGATCAGTAATAATATCGTGTCTTGTATTTAGTGATATTGTTTCTTAATATCACGAAATTGGAAGGGCGTAATCATTCTTTTTATTTGTGATATTGTTTTTTGTGAAGTGTGATATTCTTTGGTAATGATTGTGATACTTCATTATCATAAGACTTCAAAAGTCAGTCGAATAGATATATGACATATGGTGATATTGAAGCTGACAAATTGTGATATTGTTACTGGCAGGGGGTGATATTGTTAATCACATTGTGTGATATTGTCAATCACTTCATGTAATATGGCTTGTTATAATGTGTGATATTGTTTTTAATAACGTGTGATATTGTTTTTAATAACGTGTGACATTGTTTCTAATAAATTGCCACATAATTACTAATAAATTGCGATACTTCTAAATTTATAAAGTGTATATTAAAAAGTGGTGAAAACATAATACAAATGGCAAATGTTGATAACAGTATTCTATTGTAACTAAGATACACTGATATTTTTTCTAACAAGTTGTACAACTTGATAGAGTAACATTTTGTTGACCAAAAATGTAGAAAAATTACAAAATTGTAACCGCTTGGAACGATATTTATCAATACAGAATTTGTCTTTATAAAAGAAAAAATAACAAAAAAAAAGATGATTTGCTTAGTTGATGATGTACAATTATAAAAATTTTCAGCATCAACACAAACTCTTAACCAACCTCAGCAAGAGAAAAAAATCTGCAAAAAGGAAAACAAAGAACAAAACATCATTTTAGTAGCATCTTTAAGGCAAAAGAAAATATAGACATATATAAGTAAGGAACATAAATGCATGTTGTTAGAAAAATCACTAACTTGGAGTCATATGACTTGATCATTGTCTCCTCTCATTAACAATTAAGTGTAGTTCAAACTGTGATATTGTTAAGAATAACATGTGATACTGTTAAGAATGACATGTGATACTCTTAAAAAATAACGTGTGATACTCTTAAGAATAACGTGTGATATTAATTTACAGTAATTAGTTAAACATCAATGTATTACAATATATTTCAGCATGTGATATTTTTAAGAATATCGTCTGATACTAATTCACCTTAATTAGGTAAACAATAAAAAATATTTACAAAAGGAAAAATAACAAAGATAAAGTATACTTTTATGAAAACTTGATAAAAACATAAATCTTAACAGAAATCATGCTAAATAAAAGTGAATACACAAACAAAAATAGAAGAATAAAATGAGATGATAAGAATACATCGATTAAATCAATATATGAATCATAAAAACGCAAAAAGAAGAAATAAAACAAAAATAATAATAAAGATGACCCTTAACATACATAAAGAAATGATAAGAAGACATCAATTAAAATGAAAAGAGATAATACATCAATTAAAACGAAAATCAGAATAATGATAATCAAAGCATACTTAGGTGCATATAATTCAAATAAAAATAATAACGAATTTAAAATGTCTAATAAAAAGAAGAGTGAATAATACTTGACATTGCAATTCTAAATATGATGAAGAAAATCAAATGATATCTCTTGCTTGAGAAGAAACGAATTGACAGAGAAGAATTAGGTTAGAAGTTAGGAAAAGGAGCACAAAATAAGAGAAGAGAGAGTAAGTGAATGAAAAAACTGAAAGAATGACTTCATATTAGGACCGTGTGATATTAATTCACATAAATTACAATATAGTTCATATTGTGATATTCTTAAGAAGAGCGTGTGATATTAATTCACATAAATTATAATATAGTGTTGATTGTGATATTCTTAAGAAGACCGTGTGATATTAATTCACATAAATTATTTAAAACGACTGTGAAATTCTTAAGAATACAGTGTGATATTAATTCACATAAATTATTTAAAATGAAACAAGTAAATAAAAACTAACAACGATATAAGGAATGATGAATTAATCCTTAGGCATTGATACTTCATTGCAAAATTGATAAATTTTCAAATTTCAAAGAAAACATACTCAATAATAATTAATTAAAAGAGAAAAACGATAAATTAGGTTAATACATAAAAAGAACATATTAAAAGAAGAGCAAAATTAAGAATTCTGAAAAAAAAAATAAGAGATTGAATTATTACCTGACATTGAGATTATAATAGTTGATGAATAAAATAAAATTGTGTAGTCTTGAGAAGAAAAGATTGATTCACAATGATGAGCAGGATGTTGAATAAAAGAGAGAGCGTGGGAAGAAAAAGAGAAAGAGAGAGAGAGAAATTGAATGAAAAATTATGAATACTGATTGAAGGTAAGGATATATATATCAAGTTTTCAAATGACGAAAATACCCTTACTATCTGCGCTCTATATCAACCCTTAGATCTCTTTGATCTAATGGTTCATATTAGGACTCACGGACTCAAAAAGATAGGGTGGACTCAAAAAGAATTAGGATCATGTGAGTCCAC
>JAIUZE010012144.1:0-14348 GCA_022085475.1 Heliosperma pusillum | reverse complement strand
TTTGTAAGACTTTTACTTTCTTATTAGTCTTATTTGTTTGTTGGAGACTTGGTAAGGTGATATGTGATTGGTAGAGTCCTTATGTCATAGGTGATGTTGTTGTGTTATGTCATTGACTAGTATATGTGTTGTTGCGACATATGTTTAGCATATGTCTTGTTATGTGATGTTGTGACATATGTTTAGCATATGCGTTGTTGTGTTGAGCCCTTTTTTGTTGTTGGTAGGGTGTCTTTTGGTAGGAGTGTGAGTTGTAAACTTCGAGGACGAAGTTTGTTCTTAAGGAGGGAAGAATGTAATACTCCGTATTCTTATGTTTAGGGGACTCGTCCGAGTAGGGCTTACTCGACCGAGTGAATTTGGCTGGTGTCTTTTGGGTGGTTCTGACCTTGTGTACTCGGCCGAGTGACTTTAGCACTTGACCGAGTGAGTTGTACTCGACTGAGTACATATTGTACTCGACCGAATACGAACGACGGTTTTTCGGATTGATTCGCACGGTTGATTAAGGGCTTAATAGGAGAGATTAATACATAATTTGTTTTTACGTTTCATAATCTCAAAACCCTAAACTCCTAAACTCTCTCGTTCTTCATCACCAAGAAACCCAAAACCTAGCTTCCATAATCTTCCAATCTTAGATTCGTCGCTACTCTTTCGTTTCTCGCTCAAATTCACGTAAGTTCATCTTATTCTTCCCCTCTTAGCGTCCTCTATTCGTATTGGTAATAAAATTACCGTCTTTCTCGCCCACCAATTTATCCGTCTTTCTCAAAGGTGAATTATATTCATCTTTTGGTCGTCTTTGTTTAGGTGGAGACTAGGAAGGCTTAGAAATCGATTGAAGACGCGAAAAGGTAACGGTGAAGGGTTACTCGATATCATTTACGTGTTTTACATGCTTTATATGTTAGAATTCGTATTTAGAATACGATTAGTAAGCTTAGGATTCATGTTATTGATGATGATTGTTGTTAGTTGATGATTGTTGATGATGAATATTGATTGTTGATATTTAATAGAAGTAGATTATGAGAATTGGAAATGATAGAATTGTGTATGTTGCTCACGGGTTGATGTTGTCCCAGCCGGGTGCCCGGCCGCCGGCCCAATTGGCCGGCTGGGAACTCATTGCACCGACCCTTTTTCGTAGAATGATCATATCTCCTTCGTTACTTCCTTGTTTTGGGCTTGTGACCTATCGTTGGAACCATAAAAGGATAAGCTATCACCTCGACTTAGAATTTCTGCATTTGGATATCTATAACTCTAGTTATGACCGTTTGAAGTGGACCCTTGTTTTCGTTAGTTTCCAAAATTGGATTTTTGTGTGTATTGGTGCTCCTGGCCAGGGTACCGGCCGCCGGCCTCCAGACCGGCCTGGAACTCGACTGTGTTTTATTCTCACAATTTCTAAAACTCGTAATTTAAAATAGTTCGCATGGTTCGTTTATCGTATAATTTTACGTAGTGACTTATAATATTAATGTTTTGAATATTTGATATTTCATTCGCTTGTATCACATGTTTTGTGACGGTTTTTGGTATGTTCCACTTTGAGTCGGTTTTCACAAATGATACGGTTTGAGCACTATTTTGTCTTGTGCTTTGTACTCTCATTCCCTTGGCTACCTCCACGTTCGTAAGGCTGGAATGTCGGAACGAGGAGGTATCCTACTGCTTAATTGCATGTGTAGAGGGCATACAACGACGTTGTTGGGAGTTGAACGCTTTGCGTTGATCGACCCGGCCGTCAAATGTTGTGTACTTGCGAGGTGGTGTTATTTGCATGTAGCGTACCGCTTGTTATTTGGGGTACTCGGCGTCATATGATTGACCGAGTCTTGGATGCGAAACGTTTATCGCTTGTCGAACTGGAAAATGCGATTCCGGGATTCTGGCCAGATTTAGACTAGGACCGTATTATTATCGTCGTCCTACCGGAGGAAATTAGTCTACATATACGAAATGTGATCGTGTATGCGTTCAGGGAAATGTTTATCTCGTGGATGCCTTTTAATCATACTTGCCATGTACACGGTGCTAGTGCGTTTCATTTAACGTGAGAGATGTCGTCTTTGTGTCGTTGTCTTTGAATGCGTAATTTCATGATTGATTATTCATGGTCATTTCATGACTTGGCATTGTCAATGTATTGGTACGTTTGAACGGATGATAATATGATGGATAATATGGGTGAGACAGAATTAATCAGCAAAGGTCCCTAAGTCCATATTATAGTCATTGTTGAACAATCGAAACCGAACTTGAGGAATAGAGTCTTTTTACCTAGATCTTTGCAACTCAAATGAACTCAAGATTTCAAGGGTCAATTGGGGGTAGGTCTTATAATTAAAGTTCATACCAGTAGTCATTCCTAGACCCTTAATAATACCTTGACATGCTTATAAAGATCCATGTGCTCTAAAGAAGAAATATCAAGGAATTTGGTAGCTCTCATACCTTTGCTCTTGATAATAAACCAACTTTGCCATTGCTTGATCGAACTAAACTCTACATCCGGAAAATCGGGATCATGCATAGCACCTTGTCCTCCTTGATTTCCGGTTTGATTGTCAGCTTCTAGCATTTCTACGTCCTCTTCACGGGCTGTACTACTTTCCCCTTGGTTTGTAGTTCTTGCCCTCTTTGATCTCCAAAGACTTAGTTTAGGTGCCATTTGCTACAAGAAACTAGTATTAGAACACTTCGTCATAAACACAAATTGATAGCATAAGTGTTAGAATACTAGGCTTTTAAGCACAAATTCAAGCATAATTACATAAGTGAAACATTATCATGCTAGTTTTGAGCACAAATTGATGTTTTTAAGCATAGCAATATTTCACTAAGATTTTGAGCAACATTACACTTGAGTCTTGAGTATGGGAACTACTTAAAGGTACTAATGCTAAAATAACACAATAAGAGCATAAGTTCAAAGTGTAAAGCATGGATTCAAGCATTATACTACCATTAAGCATGAGTTTTTTGCATAATGTAGAGATGAGTATTCTAATTCGCATATGAGCATTCAAATCATAGTAAGCTTGCTAATTAATCACTAACATTCACTCTATAACATGTAAGAAGCATTAGAAATCCAATTTAAACAAGTTTTCAAGTAAAATCAAAAACCCCCAAATTTGGGTTAGGGTTTGTTCATGTTGGATTTCTGAAAAATACAGAGAGTGAAGTAACTAAAGTAGAATTAACTTACTTGATAGTTATTAGATGTTGCCTTGGATGAACTATGATGACAAATTTTGCAAGAAATGACTAAGAAATGAAGGTTTTTGAGAGATTTGAGCTTTCAAGATGAAGAACACGGGATAATAGCAGCAAAGCAAAGGTAGCAAGTTGATTTTATAGAAGAAAATAGGATAAATCATGAAACACGGGTATACCTGAATCCGATCGGGTATGTTTGCTGATTCGGATTTTGTTCTTTTTTTATTTGTTACTTGCTCTTGCCTTTTGGCTATGGCCTTGAACATGCTTACTAACCTTAATGGACTTGGCAACATGGGCCAAGAGTAGCTCCTTTTCATCTCAATAGGTCCTCCAGTTCCAAGTACGAAAAATTATGAACTAAGCATGCATTTCTAAAAATGTATATAACAAGTAAAATGAAAATTGTTTCCTAGCTATTACAACCCAAAAATCCAAAAAGAGTGTCCAAATGAAATAGTCCTAACCAAAATTATCAAACATTGTCTATCGAGTGGAATAAGGAATGAATAAAAAGAAAGTAAAGAGAGAGAGACGGGTTGCCTCCCGACAAGCGCATTTTTAAGTCATGCTAGACTTTGAATTTCTATCCCTCCTTAAGCCTTGTGAAGGGATATGGGCTCTTTGTAGCTTGATTTCGTCCTTGAACTTTCATTTACCTTTGTCAACACCCATGGCAATCTAATCCAAATACACTTCTGAAGCTTTGAATGCTTCGAGGTCACCATCTTTTACACTCATTACATTCCCCTTTCAATCAAAAGTGGCACGTGATCCCTCCATTTCAAAAGTGATCATCTCTCCTTGCACGTCGATACATGCCCCAACTGTATTTAGGAAAGGTCTTCCTAATATAATATAGTTGTCTTTACCTTTCTTTGAAAAGATTACATAAAAATCAACGGGAACAAGGAAGTGTCCAATCCGAATGGGGACATCATCCACAATTCCCGCTAGAGTATGCATAGTTCCATCGGCCAATTGAAGTCTAGTATTTGTAATCTTAATTTGCACTGGGCAATGGTCTTGATAGAAGGTAAAGGGCATGACACTAATAGCGGTCCCTCTTTACTTTGTTAATTGTTGGGAACTTGGAAAAATTATACTAAGTTGTTTCTCCATATTTGAATATTTGAATCTTTAGTTTTAGTTGGTTATTTTAGACTTGTTAATGAATTTCTCCAATCAAACTTTCTCCCTATATGTTATCCTACATATTTTCTCATTGTGAATATCATAGTTTGTAATTAATTTAAGCTTTTGTCTTAATTAGTGTCTTAATTTGTGGTTAGAGTAATTAGTTTGTTAATTGGTTTTTAGCAAGAGTCTAGATTAGTTCATTTAGTTAATACCGCCTTCTCTTGGGTTCGTCCCTATTCTTACCATTTTACTACCCTTATTTAAGATAGTTTGTGTTTGTTTAGGAGTTATAAATTGTTATTTGATCGTAGCTAATTAGCGGATTTAACGACATAGTTTTTAAGCTCGTCAGTAGAAGTTAATGAGGAGTGGGGTTAGAGGGCGTAGCAGCATTTGAGGAGAGCGGGTTGTCTCATTGTCGTGACTATGTTTTGTGGAATATTTTGAGGGAATATTTGTTGATTAGTACGTTGAGAGTATTGGAAATGAGTATGGTGTTGAGGTATTCTTATAGTTATAGATGTTGAGCTGTGGTATTAGTTATTCGGTGACGATCGGTCTTGGAGTTATGTGAAAAAATAGAACTATTTTTTATGGTGGATCAAGTGCTATGTCTTGTTGAGAGGTTGAATTTGATATGATTGGTGAGCGTTGCAATATTGTTCAAAGAAGAGTGTTGGAAAGTGTTGTTAAAAGTTGGAGTACTGGTGTGATGGGTTGGTGAATGATATCGTTAGGTAGTGAAAATTTTGATAGCGATATTTGATGATGTAAGCTCGGATGTCTTGTCGATGTATGTATTGTTGGAACTTAGGGTTATGATGTTGTATCGGATGGTGACATTCTGGAGTGTAAACTACTAAGGCTTGTGAGTTTAAGGGAAGTTTAGTTAAGCTTACTTAAACTGAAATCAAACATAGACCGAAATGGAGGCTGTTTTAGAGAGATTGGTTTATATTAACTAAAGTTCAAGGGATATGACTTAGAGAAGCTCCTCTACAGCAAGGCACAAGAGAAGTGACTCAAAGACTAGTTCTGAGATAGGACAAGTGTTACAGCAAAGCACAAACACCCTAGACTATACTCAAACAGCAAGCAAGCTAAGTCACAGCAAGGCACAGACTTAAACTTGACTCACAAAGCAAGACACTGATCAGACACCTTGAAGATGTATCAGGCTTGACTCAAACTACAGCTCTTAGCACAAGTTTGAAAGATTTGAGGGATTTCTCAAAGTTAATTCATTCATAAAGTCTAATTAAAACAACATGCAAAGACCTCCTTATATAGGGAGGTTGATATCTTGTGAACCATTGGATGTACTGATCATCCAAGGGTCAGCTTAGGACTTAAACTACTACAACAGACACTAATTAAGAGCCTCACAACAGGACGAGCTCAACAACTATAAAGTACAGACACAAAAGCATAGAAAAACAGACTAATGCAAAAAGTAGTAAAGCAGCCTTTGGATCTTTCCTGAAATGGAATTCTATTGTTCTTGTTGTCTTGCTACTTTGCCCTGGATGTTTTGTTGCTCCTTGGGACTCACTACTCTTATTAGGACTTAGATAAAACCTGCCTTGGACGAGGACAAGTTGACTTAAACAAAAAGAAGTCACATCTGGACATGTACTCTCTCTGCTTTGATGTTCACTGACTCTAGCTTGGGGTGCTTGTTACTTGAATATTTGCTAGACTTCAAAAGGGGTTATCCTGGAAAAACTTGTAGTTTAGTGGGTTGGCTTGATGGTAGGCCATGATGGGGGTGGTTGGGATGCCCTGGTGTACCTCCTAGGTGCAGGGTTTGCTGATTGGTCTGCCTGGTCCTGAATGGCTTTGTTTCTGTCTTGTGTGGGTAATGTGGGCTGTGTTGGGGCTTGGCATGGCTTGCTGAGCCCTCGACTGTCTTCCTCACTGGTGTGGCTTGGCCTGGCTTGATCTTGGCTTTTCATGGCTTGTTGTTTGGACCTTGTAACTCGAGCTTCCATCTGAGGGGTTCTTGGGGTTAGGCTTGTCTGGCTTGTCTGGCTTGTGGCTTGATCATCAAGGCCCCTTGGGTGAGCTCCTGCTGCAGCCTCCCCAGGTTGAGAAGGGCTTGACCTCAAGCCTGTGTCTTCCTCTCCCTCAGAGTCTTCATAGAAGGGACTAAGATCTGCAACATTGAATGTCCCATGAACTGCATACTCTCCTGGTAAATCAATTCTGTAGGCATTAGGACCTATCTTTTCTATGACTTGAAAGGGACCATCTGCTCTTGGCTCTAGCTTATTCTTTCTCTTGGAAGGGAACCTTTCTTTCCATAGGTTGATCCACACTAAATCTCCTGGTGCAAAGTCTTTCTTGGCCTTAGGAACCTTGGCATTCTTCTTGTATAGATCATTGGTTTTCTCAATTTGTTTTCTGACTGACTCATGGAGTTTTAGCATTTGCTCCACCCTCTTCTTGGCATCATAGTTGTAACACCCGGAAATGTACCCTATTTTTCTAGTAGAAATATTTTACGAAATCTTTTCAGCGAATTTAAGTTTTAAATTAGCTTTTTATGTTTCGAGTCGAATTTAGAATTTCCGAGTTCGTATTTGGAATTTCTGTGAGATTCCATGAAAATCCCGTCTTAAGGCGAGTTTGACTTTTCTTGACTTTTGAGTCGAGTTTGACTTTTCTTGACTTTTGAGTCGAGTTTGACTTTTCTTGACTTTCGAGTCGAGTTTGACTTTTCTTGAATTTTAAGTCGTCTTTGACTTTTCTTGAATTTTAAGTCGTCTTTGACTTTTCTTGAATTTAAAGTCGTCTTTGACTTTTCTTGAATTTTAAGTCGAGTTTGAATTTTCTTGACTTTGGAACCGTCTTTGACTTTTGGTTGACTTTTTCATTACTTATCCTCATACTCTTTAACCTATTTTTCATTCAACAAACACCAAACTCATTTCTTCTTCTCTAAGAAACCCAAGACCATGCCTCCCTCTTTGATCCAATCTTTGGATGATCGTAGCTCCCTCGTTTCTTGCTAGAATTCACGTAAGTTCGTCTCATTCTTCCCCTCTTACCTTCCTCTATCCGTATTGGTAATAAAATTTCCCTCTTTCTCGCTTTTTAAATTATCCGTCTTTCTCAAGATGAATTTTATTCATCTTTTATTACCTATTTGTAGGTGGAGACTACTAGGAAGGTTTAGTAATCGATTAAAGACGCGTAAAGGTAACGGTGAAGGGTTACTCGGTATCATTTACGGGTTTTACATGATTTCCATGTTAGAATTCGTATTTAGAATACAATTAGAAAGCTTAGAAATTATGATTTTGATGATGATTGTTGTTAGTTGATGATTGTTGATGATGAATATTGATTGCTGTTAGTTGATAGAAGTAATTTATGAAAATTGGAAATGATAGAAATAGTGTGGTTGTTCTCGGGTGGATCGTGCAAATTCACAGCAAGACCCCTTTTTGGTAGAATGCTCATATCTCCTTCGTTACTTGCTTGTTTTGGGCTTGTGACCACTCGTTGGAACCGTAAGAGGATAAGCTATCACCTCGACTTAGAATTTCTGCATTCCCATATCTAGAACTCTAGTTATGACAGTTTCAAGTGAACCCTTGTTTAAGTTAGTTTCCAAACTTGTTGTTTTGGAGAGTTATCTATGTTTATTAATTATTATGCTTCTTAAACTTGGTCTAATGCTTGGGTATCATGTATTGATTCATGTTTTGGATTTATGATATCTCATTCGCATGTATCACATGTTTTGTGACGGTTTTTGCTATGTCCCACTTTGAGTCGGGTTTCACAAATGATACGGTTTGAGCACTATTTTGTCTTGTGCTTTGTACTCTCATTCCCTTGGCTACCTTCCCGTTCGTAAGGCTGGAATGTCGGAACGGAGAGGTATCCTACTGCGTAATTGCATGTGTAGTGGGCATACGACGACGTTGTTGGGAGTTGAACGCTATGCGTTGTTCGACCCGGCCGTCAAATGTTGTCGACTTGCGAGGTGGGGTTATTGGCATGTAGCTTAGCATGTTATGAGGCTTGAGCGTTTTTTCGGCCTCTTTCGTGAATTGATCTAGCCGAATTGGGGTACTCGGCATTAATTGAATTGACCGAGTCTTGGATGCGAAACGTTTATCGCATGTCGAATCGGAACACGTTTATTCGAGAATCTGGCCAGGTTAGACTAGGACCGTATTATTATAGTCGTGCTACCAGGAGGAAAATAGTCTACATAGGCGAAATGTAAGCATCGCGTATGAGTTCAGGGAAATGTGATCCCGTGGATGCCTTTTAATCATACTTGCCATGTACACGATGCTAGTGCGTTTCATTTACCGTGAGAGTTGTCGTCTTGTGTCGTTCTTTGAATGCGTGATTTCATGATTTATTCATGGTCATTGCATGATTGGACACCGTCAGGTATTGGTTCGTGAATGGATGATAATATGTTGGATTTATTGTGATCATCGCATGACTTGACGTGGTTGTCTGTCGAGTCTCAATCTTATCAATCTTATACCGCTAACGGTGAGATGCAAGCCCTAGTGAGCGTATTCGATTGCCTAAGAGTGTCTTTCCCAAGTCTTTGAATATCATGATGGATTCGGATTTGTGCCTCTTATGTTCTTATCATTATCTATAGAATTGCCTATCTATTCTTATCGCAACTCACATGTATATATATATATGCATGCTTTACTTTCGTATTACTTTATGTGTACGTTTGATGTAATATGGCTGGAGAACCCGGAGTTACTCCCCACTGACTGTGGCATTCATGTTTTTCATGGATGAACAGGTTGCTTGCTTGGATGGCTTTTTGCTTGACATTTTGGGTTCGGGTGTGAGCTAGCGGGCGTAGTCCCTGGATGATTAACCTCTAGACGATTTTAGCTAGTTTGCTAAACACTTGTTCTTTGTTAACATTTTAAGAGACCCCGTCTCATTGTTGTATTTCCTTACCTAGTTGTAATAGTTTGACACTCCTCGTTTATTTAAACTTGCATGTATAAAAGTTTTTAAAAACTACCGTATTTCCGCATATCTTTTCACATGCTTGTATGTTTTATCTTTCCGCATTCGCGAGGGTTGTCACAATTTCTTAATTTGAATCAAATAATTGTTATATGATCAAATTAACACTTAATTATACTAGATACTTAAGCATATGATTATAAGTATTTGTGGGACAAATATCAAAAATAAAATGGACCACATTACCTTGTGGAGGCCGGATTCATGTAGTGGAAAGTAATGATAACTGTTCTTTTCTTTTCTTACACTACAACATGTGATTAGGACATGTATGACACATGAACATGATCACAGTAAGTCCTACACTCTACCTCCTTGCATGGGATTAAAAATAAGCAAAATATTGGCTCAAAAATGAGCAACATGACCCGCCATAAGTGCCTATATAAGGGTACTTTGGTTGTTCATTTCATTTGCTCATTTTACACTTGTTTTGCTATTTTCCTTCAACTTCTTTCTAACCTCTCACTACAACTAATATTCTTAATATTACTAGAGTAGTAATAAAACTAATACTCCCTTCAATCCAATCCAAACTACCCACCTTCCATTTTAGGACATTCCAATCCAAATTACCCATACCATAAATGAGTAAAATTAGGACAACCCTATCCTTATAACATACCTATATTTACAAAAATTGTCATTCTTATAACATACCTCACTTAATTTATGTACTACCTCTCTCATCCTTTTCCCATACTACCCTCACCAGAAGCAATTTTCTTAAAACTTGTGCAAAAGGGTGTGGGTAGTTTGGATTGGATTGGAGGGAGTATTATAGTTCTTGTCACTATCTTTTTTAGTCTTAAAATATAGTGATCGTTTGGGTTATATCTTGGGTGCATGTTGGAAGAAGACTGTCTATATTGAAAGTTCTTACAAGGAGGTTCATTCTATTCTTTTTAGCTCAATAACAATAAGAAAGGGAGTTTCTTATTGTTCCCATTTAAACTGAAATTTCTCAATGTAAAGAAATTTCAACTTATGTTTATTTATGGCTTTATATTTGCATGCATGTTACATAGATCATTAAATACTAAATTAACAAGTTAATTAGTAACTAATTAGATGAGTCTAATTAGGGTCTATGGACTTTCAGGCATCCCACGAGCCATGAACATGAATCTTCATCCGTTTCCTTGGGTTTGAAGATGAATCTTCAAACTCCAAAATTTACATACAAGATCATACCACAAACAAACAATGAACAAGGTTTAAAGACTTTAAAAATCAATATTTAAATCAACACAACAAACGCAACTTTACCCAAATTTTAGAAACATCAACATTAGTTCCAAACTCAAGCACTCATCACCATATTTCTAACAACAACATGTCAACCAACATCATATTTGTCTCATGTAACCTTCAATATACATAAACAATGAAAATGATATAACTTGAACTTAAAGAACTCATCTTTATCATACGAAAATCTAAACTAACACAAGCAACTACACAAATAATGTGATATCGAGTAACTAGTCAACGTTACCTTATTTAGCGCTCTAAATAAGCTATCCTCAAGCAAACTAACGATACCAACGGATTTCCTTTACCTAAATCTTCAAAACCCACCTTTTATCGACAAATAAGATGATTAGAAGCCATGACCGAAATTCTGGAAAAATCGTCTTAAAATAAAGTTAAAAGTTTCAATTTTTAAATAGTTAGAAAGGAGGATAGTAAAAGGCTTCTGAAACATTAAACGGAATTGAATTTCTTTAAGAAACGAATAAAATATGACTGTCTTAATATTCGATCCATAAAAATGGGTTTTATAAAAAGTTGTAGGAAAGAGATATTTTATTTATGAAAAGGAAGAGGAGAGGGAGAGGAGAAGATTGATGTAAAAATCGTGAAGTTTCGTTGAGAGACGGAGAAATGACATATGTCTTAAACTTTTTAGGTTATCGATGTTTAATGAGATTTTTGGTATTGAGAGGAAGAAGAAGATCCTGAAATTTTAGGAGAGAGGTGGAGATTTGTGGGTTTATTTTTAGAAGGTGAGTAATAGTAGGCTTAATATTCAAGGTGGGTATTAATCAATCAAATTTTCGAGTAGAGTCTGATTATGGGCTCATAACGGGCTGAAATGCGACGGTTTCTTCCCAACTAAACTAAACTAAATTTAACATAAACTTAAAGCTACGAAAACATAAATAATCGATTTAAAATATTTTACCGAGAAAAGTAAATGAATAATTATAAAATTTACAACTTTAGTAAATTATCCATTATTATAAAATCAGGGGTGTTGCAACTAGTCTCTATAAACATCAACAAGATCTGTGTGACTCATCATCAGAATGAACCATATCACATAAGGTTCAAAATATTTTGAACACTTTAATTATCTCTAAGATGATCACTTACACTTAGCTCAAATTCTCTCAATCTCAATCAGATCAAATAGTTGTAAATCAACTTTTCAAGTTGATCTTATACTTCCACTTAAAATTCACCCATAACAAAGCGACTTATTGAACCTTCTCATATCTAAATATGTGTGATCAAACGATTCAGGCACACTCCCACTGAAACCAGTAAGAGTCCTCTTAATTCCCTTCATCATCTTCAAACAAGAGTAACATACCTTATGTATTTCATGTCAAATTAGGTGAGAACTGAGTCATAAAACTTGAACTCTAGTAGTCATTATGTTACGGATAAAGTTGCTCAATACTCAGAATGTAAGGCCTAACAACTTGGTTACACTTACTGTACCCGATCTCCTTACAAGGGTTAAGAACAACATTTGTTCTCTAGTAAAATCTATTCAAGTTTCAACATAAAATAGAATTATCAACCTTGATTGTCACAAGTTAATGAATAACATTTCTACATATGAAATAACAACATTTGTTAATTTCATAATAAAACACTTCACATTGGCTATTGTTCTACCCTCTTTGAACCCTTTACATTCATAATGTAAGAAATTCATTTGGTATCCCATACGAAAATAGAAGAATAATAGTAACTCTTACCTTCATAACATACACAACTAAAGTCATACTTCAATTGCATTTGCATATCTACTAGACACTTCTGGGAGCTACTCTTCCAATGCTATGATTAAGTTAGTGACTATGTCATTAAATTAATGACTACAATTATATATGTACCCATTTCGAACTAAGTCTTGGGTTTGGGCCTCACAACGGTTGTCCTTCCCGTTACCTTTAACATGTTGTGATACACGGGTTTCACGATCCTTTCCAAAACTGTGGTGCACGGGTTACCACGGCCGGAGAAACGAGGGACACGCGTGAAAAAACGCATTTGTGGAGTCGCCACCAACGTTTGTGGGAAGTTGGAACCGTTCAAATACTTTATGTCATGTCAATACACAAAGGAATCACATGAACACTAAGAACTCGTTACCCTTAGCATTCTATGTCTAGAATGACTCTCGTGGATGCCAATGAACACGAATGTTCACAGAGATCTGGAGTAAGGGGTGAGGGCACGTATTAGGAAGTTCTTTTGATCAAACACCTAATCGCGCCCGCCTCCATAGCGGCCTCTACTAATCATTAGGGAAACTCTTCTGTTATCGATGTGTTGTCGGTTATATGCATATAATGCAACATCCATGTTTTAATCCTAACATGTGAGCTTAGACTAAGTCGGTTGAACATGTAGTTTAGCAATTAATTATGTCAAAGTAGGATTTAGATTGAATTGCATGTGAGAACAGAATTAATTAAATCATAAAAAGAATCATACAATGCAATAATTAAATAAAACTATGAAAGAAATATTACACTTGATAACAACGAACATGGGATCTATTTCGGAAATATGTTTGAAAGATTAATAGAAACAAAAAAAAGATTTAACTAAAACTAAACAAATTAGATTAGTAGTGATAATATGAATAATAGTCAGTTAATTACCTAATTAAACTACGTCAAAGCGATCCAGGAAGTTCAGAGACAGAAACCAGCCCGGAACAGGCGTAGCAGGAGATGCGTCCTCAGGAAGAGGCGCAGCTCTCTGTGCGTCTGTTCTTGAGTTAGATTCTGGCTGTGAAGCTAGAATTGTAATCAGTTAGTGTTCGTTGGTATTTACGGTTTATTAACGATCTATAAGTCGAATTTAAGTGATTTAACATATTAAATTATACTAATTATATCAAAGACGAATCTGGAGATAAAATGTAGACGAATCTAACCTCTAAAGACACTATTTGATAGATGACTAAAACCCACTAATATTGATTATTAGGGACTTAAGTCAAACAAACTAAATAAAGAAAGACTAAATAAAAGGTTTGAAAACGATTTTGACATAAAACCGACATAAATATTACATTAAATAAAATAAATTAAAAAATATGGGATTAAGCACCCTCAGACTTACATGTTGACGAAACGAGATATGGACGAAAGTTCTCAATTTAGCGATAGCTCGACTCGAATGTAAAGAAAGTGCCCTCGTAAGAGGAACGATCGATTAGTTAAGATTGATTATAGTTGTGTTGGTCAAATTGTCTGGTCAATGCAATAACGTGACAGGTACCCAGAAGCATCTGAGCTTACGTGGTCGATTGATCAAACACGTAGTTGTCAAAAATGTTTAGCACAAGGTCTAGAATGCAAAGAGAGAGAAAGAAGGTGCGGAACACTCGCGTGTGTTGATAGTATGCACGAACCTCTTCTTATATAGGGAGAAATCCGAAGAGTTATGGAATAAATCGAACACGGAAAAAAATCTGGAAAATATTCCGAAAATAGAGAAAACAAGCTGCGGAGCACCCGCTGCGTCGTTTCCCAAGCAGTTTCCTACTTTGAAAGAAAGATTTTCACGTTTCTTTATGGGAATTGCGGTAGATTTCGAATTCTTTTCAAAATAAAATATGAA
Source organism: Heliosperma pusillum (assembly GCA_022085475.1). Taxonomy (NCBI): domain Eukaryota; kingdom Viridiplantae; phylum Streptophyta; class Magnoliopsida; order Caryophyllales; family Caryophyllaceae; genus Heliosperma; species Heliosperma pusillum. Next base: position 77 of record JAIUZE010012144.1, on the reverse strand, counting down.
TATATTTTACCGAGAAAAAATAAGTTTTGAAACATTAAAATATCCGCAATATTCTCGAGCGTTGAGACACGATTTTA